>APFE030199812.1:177189-192524 GCA_000404065.3 Pinus taeda
AAAAGAATTGAATTGCTTCCTATATCCAGCACCAGAGTGTCAAGTGATGGTTGCAAATGGAGGAACACTAAATTTCTCTGGAAAGTGCCATAATATCAAGCTATCCATGGGAGAATATGTATTGACTAGTGCAGCGCTTTCCATTCCAATGGGAGGTGTTGATGTTGTACTAGGAGTCCAATGGCTACAATCCTTGGGTACAATAACTTTTAATTTTCAAGAACGTTTCATGAAATTTTGTACAGAAAGAAAGGAAGTTGAAGAAATTATTCCACATAGATTGCGAAGAGGAGGAAGAAAAGGAACAAGAAATGTCAAAAGAGGAAATACTCCAAGAACAAACCCTAGATAATAAAGAAATGAATCTGACCATATCTTGTAATGCAATGGTTGGAATTACCACACCTCAAACTATCAAGATAGAAGGACATATGAAGAAGAAAAAGGTAATAGTGTTAATTGATTCGGGAAGTACCGATAATTTTATTCATTGTAAGATAGCAAAGGAATTGAATTGCTTCCTATATCCAACACCAATGCGTCAAGTGATGGTTGAAAGTTGAGGAACCAAAAATTTCTCTGGAAATGCCATAATATCAAGCTACCCACGGGAGAATATGTATTGAATAGCCCAATGCTTTCCATTCCAATGGGTGGCGTTGATGTTGTACTAGGAGTCCAATGGCTACAATCCTTGGGTACAATAACTTTTAATTTTCAAGAACGTTTCATGAAATTTTGTACAGAAAGAAAGGAAGTTGACTTAAGAGGTATTGTCGGGAAATAAGGAAAGATAATCAACTCTAACGGTATGACAAAGCTTTTAAAGAAGGAACAAGAAGGCGTAATTGCATAATTATGTCCTCTGGAGGTTCCCACATCAAAATCATCTATTTATCGAGATTTCCAAAAAGTCTTGAACAATCATTCCAAGGTATTTGAGACTCCCAAAGGCCTCCCAACTATTCGTGATCATGATCATGTTATTCATTTGATTCCAGGAAGTGTTCCTCCAATCACCGGTCTTAGCTACGCCAAGTTTCACAAAAACCTCTATTGTGGAATGTGATGCTTCAAGAAATGGAAATGGAAGATCAAAGATCCATTGCTTTCGAAAGTCGTCTAATAAAAGGAAAGTATTTACACAAATTTATTTATGAGAAGGAAATGTTGGCAATACTACATGCACGTAAGAAATGGTGACCCTACCTAATGGGAAGACACTTCAAGCTAAAACGAATCATTATAGTCTTAAATAGTTTTTAGAACAACGATTATCCTCTGAATAGTGACAGAAATGGGTCACAAAACTGTTGGGTTATGACTTTGAAATCATCTACAAAAAAGGGAAGCAAAATGTTGTGGCAGATGCACTCTCAAGAAAGGATGAGGATGTGGAAGCGCTATTGTGCGCCATTTCTATTATCCAACCAGATTGGATAAACGAAGCATGCAGCGAATGGAAGAATGACAAAGAAGTGTGGGCACCCACTCAAAAGTTACATACAAGGTCCCAGTACATATGATACATTTAGCTAGAAACAAATGTCCCTCAAGCAAGCTAAGAAGGATAATAAATTATCACCAAAGTATTATGGTCTGTACCTGGTGTTGCAAAAGATTGGTACTATGGCATACAAATTGGAGCTTCTTGCAGCTTCCCGAGTGCACCCAATTTTCACCTTTTCTCGTTTAAAGAAGGATATACGTGACAACATCCCAGTTCAAACAATATTGCTAAAACTTGACGAAGAAGGAAAAATCATATTGGAACTAGAGGCAATCACAGAAACAAGAACTCGACAGCTATGAAATCGATCAATTTCAGAGTATCTCATCATGTGGACAACACATTTTGGAAGGAGAGGGGCATGGAAGAAAAGTTACATTGTATATGAAGGTTCTCTTGATGAGGAGTCGTCCTCAGCGGGCTCTTCTCGTGCCTTTCATGACAAAAAGCATTACTATCATGCCCTCTTACTTGCAGTTGCCTTTCCCTTTGCTACTGCATTCTTTTCTTCTTATGACATGCTCTTGGTCGGTCAGCACACATTCCAAGCCAGGTCAACACAATTTTCTTGATTGGGGATGAGTGGTACATTCGTACACAAGCAATATAACAGTCGAAGTTTAAGTTTCATCTTTGGTGTTGCTTTGCTACCAACAGACCTGCATAATACCTTGGCAAAGCCACGCAGGAACATAAGCATCACTCCGCAACCAACAAGCCCAGTCAATACCCCGGTGGAGTTACTTGCATCACCTCTTTTTCCAAGAAGCCTTTCTCTTATTTCGCATTATTCATTTTTCATTTTTCAAAATTTTTCATATTTTCATTTTTTTCATTTTTTTTTCAAAAATTGTGCATAACACATATTCATTTCAGAGGCGCAAACTTATTGAGAAAAGAAGAGGTTGTTCCTTAAGAGAAATAGTTTTTATATACCTCTGGCATACTTGTTAAGGTTTTCCCCCTCACCTTACTCTACTTGATTGAGATGACAAAGGTCAACCCAAAAACCACTGACTAGAGTAGGTGATACTAGTTAGCGTACAAGTGTTGTGTTTTCATCGAGATTCACTTCGAACGGAACGTATTTTCCATTGGTGTATCATGGACTAAAGACAAGAATCTCTTCATATAAAAACAGGATGATAGATAACCAAGTATTGATAATTGCAAAAGTCCTCTTGTACTTTACCCAACTTGTTTCAAGAGTCGCACACAATTCATGCGAAACTAACCTACGAACGCAAACAAGCAAACAAATAAAAGAGCGAAAAGCAAAAGCAAAATGCGAAAGAAAAGCGAGTAAGCAAACAAGCAAGTAAGAAAAAAACAAACACACAAGAAATCAAACATGCATGCAAGAAAATCAATAGGCAGCAAACACTACTGCTACTCCTAAGCTAATGGTGCACGGGTCTGCTCACGTGAAGTGATACTTCCAATGTAGCCACCGTCTCATTGGTCGACCCATGTTGGTCAAGGCATGGTTCACGAATAACACAGTCACGCGAACTAGCAAACATGAAAGATATAATGATGAATACAAACACACTCTGAGTTTAAATGCATCCACATAAAAGAAATTAGTGAAAACACATAACATGCACTCTGTGGACTTTCCATGGAGTTGTCCTACGCTGCGTGCAGATGTTAAGCATACACATTCTCTTGACTACAACATGAAAGCAAACATCTGAATGGTACACCACTTACGTCGTGCAAGTGTCTTTTCTTTGTAATTTTCTTCCAATGTAACAGCGATGGGATCATGTGATTCGAGTCGAGGAAGCAAAATCTGGGTGTTTGATTGATCTTCAATGCGAAGCAAAGAGTGATGAGGAGTCTTGCGTGTTTCAACAATTCCCTGACCGGAAGTGAAACCAACCTCAGGACAGCGAGGGCTTGATATAACCATCAACTCGGGCTGAAGTGGCTCGATAGCCTTCGGGGTTTCGACTTCGTCAATAGGTAAATCATCGAAAACTAGTGGCTTAGATAGATTAACATCGAGTGAATCAACATCATGATCAAATGAAATATTTGAAATGTTCGTTGACACACTCATGATTTGATTAATTATGTAGATGGGTAGATGAGAAGCAAGGATGTTCACCCTTTGCATTTTCAGGAATAATACATGACAGATCGGACGGATTTTCAAAGGAAGATGTGTCCTCTCCGCAACGTAATAACAGAATGGCATCTGATGTGTCCTGTGAACGATCAAAAGTAGAAACATCCGGAAATGAGTTTTCATAGGGGAAATCAACAGTGGAAGAATCACAAGGGATGTTAGGATAGAGTGGGTGAGGCACGGGTGTAAGGGAGTCATCCTTCATTGTTGGATCTTCTTTAGATTCCCGCACACACTCATCATGAATGATAGCACGGGTTGGCTGCACAACACCAACTCCATCAATAGCTTTATCCTTGTTCGCAACTAGTACGGAGTCTAGAACGAAAGAACACAAGACAGTACAATTTGGAGGATCAGTAGAACACAGGGACAGAGGTTGACGGAACAAATCCACGTCAGAACCAACAGGCTTGCAAGCCAATTATGTGTTGATATCAAGAGCAGGTGGGGTGCGAGGATGTGACAGTTCAACAGATGTGTGTGCATGTTCTCCCACATCAATATGTGGTGGTGGAGTTGTTTAATGAGGTGAAGGCGGACAATAATTGGTGACAACTATGCCTGCTTGAGATTGCACAGCTCCATCACCAAACTATGCTGAGTGAGATTCAAATGATTTCAAGAATTGTGTATTTTCGAATATGTAAATAACATACTCGAATCTTCCATCGAGAAATTCCCAATCACTTTCATCTTCGAGAAATCGGTATGCAAGATTAGAAAAGCATGTGTGAAACTGTTCAACAGATTCACTGGGTACTTTCAGTAATTTCAGAATTTCTTTATTGAGTGATTTACGGTCAAAATTATTGAAGGCACAATCTATCTCTACGACCAAATGAGAAAGAGAATGAATACATTTTTCATACACCTTGGCACACCAATGCATGGGGTGCCCTCGAAGCGTGTAGGCGAACAACACACAGGTCATATAATCTTCAAAGATTTCATGTCTTTCTCATGAGCCTACAATGCGGACCACGTAACTAACTAAGGCTACTTGGCCTCCACCATCGTATGTTTTATGTAACAAGTTATCCCAGAGATCTTCTAAGACTTGAAAGTCGTTTCCATAAGACATACACTCCCAAAGAGAGACTTTGTAGTTAGTCATGATAAATATGTAGATATTCAAAACATATGCGAGGACTCAGATTGTCATCAGGTCCTCCTTTTAGCAACAAAATGTTTATGGTGCTGGACCCGCCAACATGTCAGGGTATCTCTCTAGTAAGAAGTCCCAACTAGACCTCATACCGTTTGGTGTAAGAGTCCCAATAGTTGGGTAGTACGCTATTTCCTTGACCACCGTTGCACATAGAGGTAAGTAAGATGTCCTTGTTGGTAACAAGGGTTTCACCAACACAGCAAGCCAATGAAGGTGCATGAAAGGTTCTAACATAGGGAATGGGGAATGAGTGCACCCCTTAGAAACCTGTGGAAACATGAAGCTTGAAAGGGAACACACGAGCAAATATACATCAATAGTTGGAAAGAAAGTTAACAAATATTCAAAGTAATGATTAAACCAACAACACATCTTATTAAGATTCATACAAATATATATAGAAGAATCCATATATATGTGTATGCAAACAACTACATATATCATTAGAGTGATCATTTGAACTACAACAACAACATATGCATGAAACGTGTTGGCTTTGTTATATTAAGAAAGTGAAAGTTCCAATCATACATAAAACCATGACCAACCACTAGTTCCGACAACGGAAGGTTACAGTGACTGCTGCGTCCTCCTCCAAAGAGATATACTAGCTCTGTACTGTGAAGAAGTCAAGGCGCGTTACAATCCACTCCAAGATTTCTCTAAGTTACACCTATAGGAAGCTTAGCTCCCAAAATCATGTACAATGAGTTATGAGGTTCTATAAATAGAAAAGGGTGGGGCGACCCTTGACATTCCCCTTTGTGACTCTTCACCTACCCTCATGACTCTTCAACTGCTACATCACTGTTACATTCGACTATCGACCCTTGGTCTTTCACTTTTACAACATGTTACATTACAATTTGCACATGTACCCATGTGAGACAAAATAGGCTTGAACAAGCCATGAAAGACATCAATGAGACTCGGACAACTATGGGAAGACCAACCCTTCGACATCCTCATGATGATCGACGGTAGCGAACTGATGCCAAGCTTGGTAGTATGTGATAGTGTCCGTGTACTTTGTGCTGACATCCTTCTGGAAGCGAACTCTTGCCTCCGATGCATACGAGTACACTGCTTTGGCTCCTCTGTCCAACTCATCTGATAAAATGCACATCATAGCCTTGAGTGCAGCAAGACCAGCAATATACTGATGCACAGTGTCTACGTTGATCTCCAAGTGTGTGTTGGTGGCTATACACATCAACTCATCAAAGTACATGTCCACCTCCAGTCATACTTTGTTCTTTGTCTTCGCCTCGGTGAATGTGCCACTAGATGGGATTGCATGCCTACACACAATGACATCCATGCTCCTAAACACCCGTGCATGTGATCGACAACACTACTCACCCTGTCTACTCTATGCTAGTCATTTCACGTCTCATGATCCTGACCCAACATTGAACTCAAAGCGCACATATATATTTCAGATCTAGTCCCAAACATAATCCTGCAACATAAAATATACTTCAAATATAAGTATTGCTTAGAATCTTATTGCTTGCACTCTTGGCCTAATGATCTTTTCCTTATATACTCTTAGGCCTTTCTCAATACCTTGGACCAAAACCACTTAGGACCAATACCTTGGACCAAATACGTAGGGTGAATACCTTGACCAAATACCTCAGACCAAAATTTTGGTTTTCCAATGTGTATGCGCTTTTCGTTCTATGAAGGTGCATACATTATACGCTCCTTTTTTCCTATTAACCTGCATGTATATGCTTCTTCGAGAAAGTGAAGCTGCATATAGCTCTCTTTCTTCATTCTTTGGAGTCTAATTTGTAATCCTTTGTTGTTAACCTATTGCACTATGAATTGTCATCTGAGTGAGTTGCCATCAAGGACAACCCCTATATCATAATGCCAACAGGCCACTGAAACTCAGCGGAAGCCTATGTACTTGGACAATGTAAGACATGCGACTAAGGGTGGTTGGTAGGGAGGCTCCAAAATAAACCCAGGGAAAAATTTTAGAGGGTGTTTGTAGCCGCTACAACACCTTCATAGACCTTTTGCATAAACATCAATGATTTCTCTTTTCTGCAAGGATTATGACAATGCTTATCTATGGAAGGACTTTCAAATATCTAGCCAGTTTATAAATCCCCTTGCAATCAAGAAATCATTTAACCAAATCCAATCATAAAATCGAAAGATACTTACTTGGTGTGTGAAGAGGAGATCTTCACCTTGATGCATCTTTTTCTTGAGTTGCCCATCATTAGTGTCCTTTCAGCACTACTTCCTTGGAGGCCTTCTATCAAAATGACATCAATGATCTTGACATCACCGACACTGCTTCACGACCTTCATAACTCATTTTTTATGTATTTTTAACTTCAACATATCATTGTTATGTTAGTGATACTATGATCTGATCTGAGCACCATGCTATTGAGATCATAATCATATACATAATTCAAGACTACAATACTTATATTGGTATGGCACTACACATTGACGTCTTATGTGCATTGTGTAGAGAGGAAATGTACTGAGAGCCCAAACTTGTCAATGAATAAAATCACTTAACTATGCGTGGAAATGTATAGATAGACTGTCTCATCATCGAAACTCCCTTGATGTAATAATTATACTTAGACAGTGAAGTAATCATAGATTGTAAGAGGTACTCCTTTGATTACTTCTGCAATATATTTATGCCTGAGACTATATTTTATGGCATGGACAAAGTTCAGTGATCAAGAAGTGAGGCTCACTGACATAAATCATCAAACTGAGCGAGTGCTAATTATGACTATTGTTGACCTTCCTGTTGTATACTTGCTCCTTTAATTCTTTCAACCTGCTTTGATATCCTTGAAGACAGATCCTTGTGTGTCTCTTTTGTTGCCCTTCATTTGACTTTATCACCTTAGCTCTAATATCATGTTGAAGAATCTAGGGAAAGTGGGATTAATGTGATTCTTCTAGACTTGATAACAATTTGTGAAGTGCTATTTTGATTTATCTTAGCTTGATCTTCTTCTTATTATTAGTGTGTGTGTTTGCTTCATCAAGGTGCTACCAAAACAAAGAGACAAGAACAAAAGATATTTGGCTTTCTTCCAAGGCCAAAAACTCTCCCTTTTGTAGAGTAAAAACCACACGAAATTCTTCTTATGCATATTCAATTGACAAACACCAAGACCATGACCCTTGACCTACTAGGCCACTCCAAGATAAAGTCACCAATGCTCTCCTATAACACTTCATTACTGCACCAGAGCCCATCAATACTGCATCACTTCATTACTGTTGCAACATCGTTTTTGTCCCTTGCCCAAAGCCTTCACCAAATAGATCTTCCATATTGAGATATTTATTGGAAAGTTTCCCTTTGATCCACCGAGATCATGAGTGTATTCTTGTATCCTTTACCGAGATCATGACCATGTTAGGGTCATGACTACACCTTAACCGACAATGTAACTATGTATGTACAACGATCATCCTTATCTACAACTGTGGGAGTATGTGAGTGTACAATAGTCATACTCATTCGAAAAGCCAGAGGGATCCTTCTCCTAGATCCTTCTCCTAATCGCAACAACGTCCTGCACATTTTCCGAGACATATGTAACCTTAAACTTGACCGAGATTTCACAGAGGAGTGCGAGGATATTCTTGTCCAAATGCGAGGGTGAAGGCTCCTATATATATAGTTGTTTGTCCCTATATTTGAGCCAACATGTCCAACAAAAGTGTTGTGTCTCCTTTGTGATTCAACTTGTCATTTATATTTATCTTGAGGCCAATATGACTTCCTTTCTTCATCATTTCGCCGAAAGACATGTTCGTGCTTATCTTTGGAGGATTGTGCTTGTCTTGGAGGACTTTTAGACTAGTATATATATTTACACATATGCTCACGAAGATCACTATACATGTCTTTGACTCTTGGACTTTCCTAGACCTATGGAATGAGCAAGAAACTCATTCTTATAATTTACAAAAAATAATATTTCTTTTCTTGACAAGTACAAAGATCAATGTTAAATTTGTAAATACCGAACCTAGTTACACTTTCTTCAACACTTGAGTTTGAAATATATTTCAACCAATTACATGTACTACATTAACTAAGTACGCTAGAAGAGTTAAATTCAAATTGGCCTGGTCTAATGACGTTGGAAAGATGGAGCTATCAGAAAATGAATGGTCCATGAATTAGCATGCATGCAAATGGTATCATGGACATTAATAATCACTATCTGCATTAATTACACTAAATCGTGGAGCCCCTGGAGTTGGAGTGATAAAACCTCATGAAAATGTATGGACATGTGTAATTATATATCATATGCTATGGCATGGTGTGATGCACTAAGCCACCAATAATTGGCTTAGTGACTTGTTTTTAAGAATTGCCCACTCGTTCTCCATATTCAACTTCAACGTGACTTGTACATTTATAAGTACTAGCTGTGTATATATAGAGATGCATGTAGAGCACACAACTCACACGACGTTCGAGAGATTTTAGTGGGTGAGAGAAATGGATCTTTAGTTTGCAATATCATTATTTCTTAAGAAAATTTTAGTGAACGCTAACCATCATCAATTTTATTTTTTTATTAAAAGAACTTAAAATAAATAAATTAAATCATATTGCTAAATAAAAATAACAAGTAATAAATTAATCTATAATATTTATTTCATGGGGATTTAATTATTTTGTTGTGATTATTTTAATTTTGTAAATATCTTTGTAACATTTTAAAGTCTATGAAAATTACTGTGAGATAATTAATTTATGAAATGATAATGATGTTGATGATTAACACCCAAATCAACGTCATCTATCGAACCTTACGAAAGTAAGAGATTAATTGAGACACCTTCATATTTTATTTCTATGATAGAAATAAAATTGAAAAAAAAAAAGAGAGAAATAAACATTCCTAGGTCATTATAGTTATGTTGACTTAATAAGTCAAGAAAGTTGGTAGTGTGGCAAATGTTCTGTTAATGAGAAGGGATGTGAGTAAGAGCTCAGCAATACAAGAAAAAACGGTTTTCATCTTTCTTAGTATTGTAAAGATGACAAATTCTTTTATCCTAAGGTGTTTTGGGAATAGACCAAAACCAAGTTTCAGTTGGGGGGTCATGAGAATTAGTTCTTATCTTCACAATGTTCATTTCTTATTAACATTGCTCAAGAAAAAAGGATAATTTTGGTTAACAAGAGTGGTTTGATCACCTCCTTGTAATACCTTCGCTTCCTTCTCCCCTCTATCTCCTTATCATCCCACAACTTATCTTTAAATTTGGAATAATAATATTTTTTATATTATCTTTATTCTCCAAGATTAGCTCCTCCTTTATCCCCCAATGGTTGAGCTAAGACTAGGCATCCTTTTGCCATCCTCCCTTGATCTTGAGGTGGGGATTCTAGCTAGAGCTAGAAGTAGTTTTGGGGAACGTCCTTGTATACATTTGTAAAGCTTCTTCTTATACATTAGATACCTAACCATGGACATGCTTTCAATGGGGAGAAACTAGCTTCAATCAAGAGGATAGGATATGAAGTATTTCCTCTCATATTGAGGTTGAGGGTTATAAATTGTTTTTGGATCAACTCGAGTTTCCTCCATGTTTCTCTAGATATACTACAACCCAAACCTCGCAACCATATAAAACAATAGTGTTGATGAGAGTCTCAAAGAGGAACCATTTGTCGCTCCAAACCCAAAGATAAGTCGACTTACAATTGTTTTCAAGCTAATAATAAAATTTTCATCCTTCAATGATTTGTATGAAGAAACTTTCTCCAAATAATTATCATGATAGATGAAATTATCATAATTAATTTTTTTAGATTTAATTATCATATATTGACTACATAATATAATTTAATATAGTAATAAATAATATATGATAATATACATATTTAGATTTTAAATTGAAATATGCTTAATCAACCATCCTTGCTTGGTATATTTTGTTTGTTTTTTAAAACTTGTAAACTCGACATATACCATTTTCTAGAAGGCCAACGGACACTTATTTTTTCAACTCTCATGCCACGAAGACCAACCACCACCACGAGGCTCACGTTATACAAGTGAATTGATAGAACGCCAATAATTTTGAATGGACTTATACAACAATTATTTATTTAGATGTGATACCACACCAATGGATGCCTACCCCTTCTCCATCCTCGATGTGATTTACATGACTTCTTCATTACAGCCGCCGTGTATATAGACAAGAACACACAGCGCCTGCTTTGGAAGACTCTGTGTTTAGAAACAAAGAGGATGGATATTTAATTTTTTTCCTTCTCTTGTGCCATGAAGACCAATGACCGTTGTGGGGTTAACATGATATAGAAGTGAAGTGATACCACACAAATCATTTTCAATGGAGTTGTTATTCAAGCATTTATTTCCATTTCATGCCACATCAATCAATGCCCACTCGTTCTCCATCCTCAAGGTGACTTCTACGCACACGACTCTTCCTTGATCGGAATGTAGTGTATATATAGAGATCCATGTAGAACACACAACTCAAACGTGTTAACGTTTTTGCACATCTCACATTTAAATATAAACTCCACATATACCTCTTGATACCAATGCTATATAGGAGTGAACTGATACCACACTAATCATTTTCAGTTGATTTGTGTCAATCATGTCCATGTGGTAATGGTATATTGCATATAGCTCCAATGCATGGTTGTGTGTGGATCCTGGTCTAAGGGTAGGTCACGACTCAATTATTCTTTCTTTATCCGACGTATAGTTTTGTTGCTCAAATTAATTAGAGATAAGATTCACGTGGCCCACTCTCCAGTTCTTCCCGTGGATGTTTCAGTCTGTCTGTATAGGCCCGATTTCAGGAATTGGTGGACAAATAGTAGACGTGGGACCCTAACTCCTTGCGGTCGTCTGTTGAAAAAAAAATTTCTAACTGGCTCCTTATTTTGTTGGTTTCTTATGCAATTTAGTTGGCAAGTATTCAGGGTTGGAGCAACCCTCGGAAGTGTCTTACTTTTGAGCCTAGATTATGTTTGGGTCGACCTCCATATTTTGAGACAACCCATTATTTGATTTGCAGGTGTAGAAAAATAGTTCATGCCTCTAGTAAGGGAAGGAATAGTCGGGGAGGTTGCAACCGTGGGAAAAAGAGGAAAGCATCCCCTTACCAGGCCAATGAACCTAGCTCATTTGGGGGAACTATAAATCGACATGTCGAATTATCCAGGAAGCTGCTCAGGGATATCATTTGGGCAGTTTGAACCCATTCAAGCAGCTCAGAGAAGATTGGGAAGATGAGAATAAATAGACAGAGGAAAGTTTTGAAAGTAGCTTGGATGAGTCGAAATTTTTTATTCCTGACCCTAGTCATACCCGCGAATGATCTACTCAATACAAGAAAACAGTCCACCTATATTGGCTGATGAAGATCCTTCTAGATAAAGCCTTGGAGCAGTTTCCACCAAACATTCATGTCTTCCCATGGGCACTTGTATTATATTAAAGAGCTTCAAAAGATCCAATTTCAGTTGTAGTAGCAAAATGGACGCCTCAACCGCATTGAGAAACACATCCCATGCATTCCCCACACGAAGATGCGAGGTTCCACTATGAAGGACCCTAGCCCTATTGATTCCACTGATGACGAGTAAAGTGACAGAGTGACAATGCACCCCTAGTTTTAGTTATGTATGAAGAAGTTTCAAATTTCTAGGCATATTAGCAGTTATGTTTATAGGTATCTAGCTAGTAGGAAGAACAAAGGCTCTCAAACATATATAGTGTGACTAGCAACACTTGTTATTTTTTTTTTTTACGGCTTATTTTGCTATCAAGTGGCTAACAGACCTAGTTTCCCTCAGGGCAGGTTGAGACCACCTAACCTTCAGACATGTGTATGTAACCTTCGTTTTTAATAGAAAATTAATGGAAAGGTCCTACCAAATTTCCAAAACAAAATAAATCTATACCTAAATATAAAAGTGATCTCATAATCACACAGAAATCCTCCTTTGAATTCTTTAGCTGTAGCAATAAATATTGTGAATATTTTATGTTGTGAGAAATGCATGAATCTTCATAATAATTCAAAACCTTTTTAAAATTCTTCACTTATGTGTATATAAATAATCTATATATAAATGTAAAAGTGATCTCATGTTGGGATGGGGTCCCATAGGTTAGTTTGGGATTCAAATAACCAAAATTTTGATATAATTTTGTAAATAATGTAAAGTCTTTGCGATTTGTGGATGCGGAGCGTGTAGATGAATAGAGTCATAGGGGCTTAACCCCTTGTCTTATGTAAAGTATGAGTCAGTTTTGACATTCACCCATGGTTCACAAACCATGGCATTGTATGAAAATGACTATAAATAGGTGTGTCTTAGAGAGTCGAAGGCAATAGAGACAAGGAGTAAGTGATAGTAAGGAGAAGTTGGTAAGAGAGGAGAAGAAAGGCTTTGCAGTTGAGTATGCGGAGGCCTAGGTAGAGTCGGCAACTGAGTGCACAGACCCCTGCAGTTGTGTGCTCATGGCAATTTTGAGTCTGTAATCTTGAATTATAGATTAATAAAGACAATTGTCTAAAGAATTCTTCCACATTTATCTTTATCTCTGTTAACGTTATATGTTTTCAATGAATGACGTGTTTTATGGAATATTGATTGAATGTTACGCAATTCTCTTGAATACATGTCAATCATGTACACAATGAATGTCTAAGTACTTTCGCGAAAACTCTGATGAATTCTCTTATGTTTACTAATAACTTAAGTAAATCTGTGCGAACACTAGTATAGGACTACTCTCTGATGTGCGTAAGTAGGCAACTTGACTCAAAGGTCTGCAAACACTGATCGTAGACCTTCATGAAGGTCTAAAGGCTATTTTAACAGAGTTGCGACAATGTGCCTTAAGAGGTTATCGATCTGCGTGAAGGCAAATATGAGGCGCTGAAAGACATCACACTAGTCTTTGGATACAGAAACTTGGTTCTTGCATCCCCCCATACTTCTTCACGTGAGACTGCAGCCTGCGCTATGTGGGTTGTTACCAAAAGGGCCAGTAGTGTAGGGTTTTGTTAGTTAGCGCAACTAACTCTAAACCTGGGTAAAGACCCCCTAAGCCAACAAATGGATCTGTTGCCGGGACTTGGATCTGTTTGAAGGAGATGTGTGATGTCGCATCATTGGAATCTGACCAAGAAAGAGATTGAAAAGTGGTTGGATCGAAAGATTCACGAATTTGAGGTGCAAGAAAACAAGAATCCGCACCTATCGAAGCAAGAGTGGTTGAACAAGTATTTGTATACGGAGATGCACAAGATCTTCTTCTGCACCTTCCCCATTGAACTGTATCAATGGTTGGCTAAATTGATAGATAGCCAAGGAAGGTGGAAGCTTGATAATATTATAGTGTGGACTCCAGAATTAGTGCGACGGTTAGAAGCCTCTAAAAACAAGATCACGCGGGCTATCGATCACTGGCTTGATCGAATTATAAGAGGATTTGTTACAAAATTTGCAGTTGATACCTCAATCAGCTATAGCAAAGCAGAGCGAAGATTTTTCAAAGGACCGTGACGTAAGTACTTAATATCATTGAATACTTGGATTAAAATGTTGTTATGTGAAAAAAAGGTGATTCCATTACCTTGATATTCATAGCTATGTGGAGTGGATGACTCTTTAGAAAGAGTGAAGGATCAGGACCTGAGTATAGTCCATTGATTGGACCTCCTTTAACTAACGACGAAGGGGCGAGACGAACTTCGCCGCGAAGCGTTGTTCAGCTAATCACTCAGGGCATTCTTCGAGAAAATCATCCTTCCACTCCATCTCCACCCTCGCCTCCACTGCATACACCTTCACCCACACCTCCACCTCAACCACCACCATTCAACATGGTGAACACAATGAACCTACCGATTTTCAAGGGCATAGGGTGTGAAGATGCAAAGTAGTTTTGGTTTGTTGCGAATGTTATATGGACAATGCAACAAATTACTTATGACAATATAAATAAGGCATAATTGGTTACCTCTCTGCAGGATAATGTGCTAACCTAGTATATTAAGTATTGTTCCAATAATCCACTTGCAATGCTAGCAGAGACTAAGGCAGCTTTAAACAAGGAGTTTAGTAAGCCTAAATCTGACTCACAGTCTGTAATTGGATTCAAAGAAATCATGATGAGGGTCGATGAGACGACTTGGGAATTAGATAAAAGGTTGAAGTGTCAGATTCGAGAAGCTAACATACAGCGCAAAGATAGTCAACATAGCGAGTGGTTTATAGCTTCGCTTCTACCCCATCTGAGAATTTTTTTGTCACAACAGAAGATAGGAACACAGGCAGAATCCTTGGAAATCACGATGAGGTTGCATGCATCCTATTCAGCATGTGACCTTGGGGATACAACAAATCCACTCTCAGTTACTGCGCATACACCTAGAATTACAGAGTTTGAAGAAAGACAAGGACACTAAACCAAAAGTGTGTGCTGAAGTCT
>APFE030199812.1:196865-207327 GCA_000404065.3 Pinus taeda
AAGATGTGGAAGTCGTCTTATAAGAATCACTTGTATCATATCTGTAACGGTTTCATGATTCCTATCTATTATGCCATTTTTAATAAGCCCATTTCAAGGATCTCCTACTTAGCCTCTTTTCACCTGCCATCAGTGGGTAGTTGGTTTGGGGAAGAATATTTTACGTATATTAGGGTTTATGGTAGTCAAGCCAATCCCCATGTCCTACCCTTGTATGTTCCTGACAAATTATTGGCCCGAGAAATTGCCTACCAACTTTCAGCCAAAAGTACTACACAGACTCTTAGGCTAAGGCAAAAAAGGGGCTGGCCAACTTTTCCTTTCAAGTGTGGAGTCTTTACCTTGCATGATTTGAAACATGCAGAAAAGGAAGCCATGAAAATTCAAGCCCTAAACCTTCCTATAATACCAAACAGAGCATATGACCCAAAAAAATATGCATACGCCGCTCTAGAACATGCCAAATTATCAACATTTGAGCATAAAGAAGATACTTTTTATGATATTTTTATCTCAGCGGAATCAATTGGTCATGCTAAAGAGCTTGCTAGAACAAGGTATAATGACGAAGGGTTATTTGAGTTCAATAAGCTCAGGGAGCAGAGGTTGCAAACTCTGCCCCTGAACTTAATAATGCCAACCCAAGCGGCGTCCTCAAGCGAGCCTGGTCAGCAACGACAGAAAGAACCCCCTGCTACATTGAATACCAAAACCAATGAGCAGGAGGAACAGCAGAAGAAAAACCAAGAGGAAAAACTGAAGGAAGAGCAGGCAGAACGTTTAAGAAAGGAAGAGGAAGATAGACTGAGAAAGGAACAGGAAGAGATCCAGCAGAAGGAACATGAGAAACAAGAGAAGGAGAAACAGGAACAACTGCTAAAGGAGTCCCAGTCCAAGCAAAATACCGCCTATAATAATAAGGGTACTGTCACAGACCCCGAGCTGCAAAAGGAATGGCAACATTTTAGTACTATTATCGGTGGAGTTAAGGATTCACAAAATACCGAGACTCCTAATAGCAGCGGCATACAGAAAGAAGCCTCATCCCAGGCTTTGAGCACAGCCACCGGCCCACCCAAAGTTGTGAACGTAGCAGTAATTCCAAAAGGTCCTAACGATCAAATTACTCTCCTGGTAGAAGACATTCCTCCACTAAACGTCTTCTACAGCCCTAAGCATAAAGCCGTAGTAAAACGATCAAGAAAGAGGCAGAGGATTGATCAACCTTCCCTCTTCCCTGAACAATCACTTACGGGCAATGTAGTTTGGAGGGAGAAACTCGATCCCTCTGATGACCTAACCAAGTTATCACAATATGCAGGAGCTTATTCGGCTGCCACTATTGACAAGGCATCAGAGGTAACAGCTCTCTTAAAGAAGAAGGACCAGGAGATTTTCAGTCTTCAAACGGAATTAGCAGATGTCAGACAAAAGGTAATACAAGCTGAGCAGCGATTAGCAGAACACCAACAAGAAACAGTGCGCGCAAGTGAGCAGCTTTTGGAACAGCAGAAAATCAATAGCCAATTGATGCAGCAATGGCAGGAGGAGAAACAGAGGATCACCCAGGCGGCCACCCAGAGACAAAGTGAGTTGACAGAAGTATTGGAGCAGCTAAAAGCGGAAAATGAGCAATCTTTAAAGGCTAAAGATGAACATATTGCTCAAATTACAACACAGTTAGAAGCCACCAAGGGAGATGCACAAATACAAGAATTCAAAAAAGAGGCAATGATAATCAACAAAGCGCTTGTATCCCAAGTTAAACTCTTCGCGCAATCCCTCTCTCAGGTGGAACCACTCTGTGAGTTAGCTATGACTGTAAGTGAGCAGGTAGAAAAGGTTAGAGAAGAATACAATCAAGCCGAAGAAGATATCTCAAACTATCTTGAATGGCAAGATTCAAAGTCAGGTAAGGAAGCCAATTTGCCTCAGATACTGGAGGTCCATGAAAATATATTATTTATAGAATGGCAAACACAAATATTAAAGGCAGAAAGGGCAGCATCAAGATGCACATTAACCGCTGGTAATTTGGCTGATCTAGTAAATGATACTCTATATCTAGCCAATATTGTTTCCCAATGCACGCCTGGAAAGATTACTACTGCAAATACATTGGAACAAACATGCTACCCCGATCTAGAGGGCAGAGCAAGGTCAATTACCACGGTTAACTCTTTAGACATGGAAGCATATTGGCGGTTTCTAATCAAGCCGCATGAGCAACGATCTGCTCTCAAATGCCTAACTGATGCCATTCAATGCATGATCCCCGATATCCAAGACTCCACCTACGCTGCCCAGCTCAGTTCCAGGCTCAACAAACCTCCTGAAGTTGAGCCAATGCTCGCCATCAATCAACTCAGGTTTAAGGGGAAATAGCCGACAGAGTGATTCATCATACAGCTCCTCCGATTGCCAGAAAAAATAGCAACAATAATTTATTGACATCAGCTTAGTTAGCTTTTCTGTTTTTGTAGATATTTTAAATTAGCATAGTATTTATAGACCCTTTCATGCATTTAGAAAGGGTCGTAAAATTTTGTATAAAACTTAACAGACTGAAGTTTGCACTATTGTGCTTCAGCCTTTATATTTTTTATGAAACTCGACCGCTTGCTTTTACTCTAATGAAGAAATTTCTTGATTCAATTATGCACTACTGTCATTGATGTAAAGATTGTTTACGCGTTGGAGTAGAAGCTATACATAGTGATTCATATCGAGAGTGGCTTACGATTCAAATGGTATTTTTATCCTTTGTTTGAATTCATTCTGTGTATATGATTTCGCTACGTAATTATTTTTGCTATCATTAATTGTATGCATGCATAACAACAGGAAATCTTGCTCATACCACTATTGGATGTTCAAATGATATGCCTTATTTTTAATCATGTATGCATTGATGGTATGAACCTTTAAAGTTTAGTAGTATCGCTTTAATCACTGTATCTAACTATTTAGGTACAACAATCTTGATTGATTTAATATCTATGTTTTGAGAATGCAGTCATCTATATAATTGTATTTTTTAAGATATAGAACATCAAAAGCTACGCTTTAGAAGTTCAAATAGATTCCCGGGATAGTTTTATTTACTTACATTTCTGTCAATAGTTTTAGTCATTCACCTATTGCTACTATCATCTACGAAGTATTCATTCATCCCATTTATTTATTTCTGGGAAACTGGTCCCATTATCCCCAGTTGGAGCCACTACCCCAAACGGAAAAGGAGCTGCACTAAGGTCCGGACCGGGTGGTTTCCCCCAATGTTGGTGCAACGATTTTCGAGGCATCAACATGTGGAAATTCTAATTTCTCCATTTGACTAAGGCACAAATCAAATGAAGTATTTTCTTGCTACAATTTAACACTTCCTCTTAACAATAAAAGGGTTCTGAACAACCCCAATCCTGCTCTTGTGGAACTCAAACTTGGCTCTTGACATTTCCTTTGTCAAGATTTTTGCATCCTGCTCCTTTATAGGAATTTTATTGTAATATAACAACCGTCCTCTGCACACAATCTCTCAGATGATGGTACCTGATTTCTATATGCTTGGGCCTATCATAAAACACTATATTTTCAAAGAGTTTTATACAACTTTTATTGTCATAATGGATCAATGTAGGATCCATCCCCAGATTGAAGAGACCAAATAAGATCTTCCTCATCCAAATAGCTTTGCATGTTTCTTGACTAGAAGACATATCTGCTGAGATGAGTGCTACAAATATTTGTTTCCTGTTATACAAAGAAACTACTATTGACCCAACATTGAAGATAGCTCCCGATGTGCTCTTTCTATATAAGGCACTCCCTTCCCAATATGCATCTGTAAGGCATTGGAGCTTCACTCCATCAACCCTATTGTACCATAAACCAAAGTCTATAGTGCCTCTAAGGTATTTGAGAACATTTTTTACTTCTTTCCAGTAAATCTTGGTAAGCATCCACCATAATCTGACTAAGATGGTTCACTACAAAACAAGTGTCGGGCCTTATGTTCACCAAGTACATCAAGGAACCCACCAACTGTCTATAGATAGTGCCATATAATGCATCCTCTTTCCTCCAACTATGATCTGAATGTGGAATATTAGTTTTCTATGCTAAGATCCTCATCAGAATATTAAAATGTGCTTGAGGTTTTTACTCCAAAATAGCAAGTAAAAGCATGAGTTTTTATGTGTATTTTATTATGTTAATTTTTAAACATGAAATCAAAACACTGAATGGAAGCATGCATCAATCAGTAATACACTAGCCGTTGTTAAACGAGTTCACCCCTCCTGGGCTACATCTCCTTGGATCAGCTCTAATGGCATGACCCTTTCTCATTATGCTCAATGTTTAGAAAAAGAAGAGTACATAAAGTTTTTACAAAATGGAATGGTTAGTTTCTCCTTCAAAGAAACAAACTTCTGCAAGAGTTATCTCTCCATATACATGTTAACCTACAGTAAACATGTAAACTTTCAACAAACAAAGGCATCTTACACCAAGACCTCATACTCCAACTTCAAAGAGCATAAACAATACCACAATCCACTTGAAGTACATAAACAAGTCTCGTCTCCAAAACATATATAGAAAATAGGAATGAAAGCTACAATACTGATGTAATAGCTGTTGCAAAAAGCATGTGGAGGCTAGAAAACCCCTGCGAGGTCATCTCCATCTTCAAACTCCTCCATAAACTGAATCAATGCTCTAGTTGACCATGGCACTTCAATCTACAAAAATCCTATCTAGAAGTGCTCCTTTGATTCTGAAACCTGCTCCATTGAGTCCATAATATCCAAAAATGGCTACTTATTCACTTTTTTCACCCAATTTGGTCAAAAACTGGAGAGGTTATGATGTCTCCTAGTTTCTCCACTATTCTCTCTACAAATTGCACAAAATTCGGCATCATCCTACAATTTCGCCTGCCAAGCGCTCTAATTGAGCAACATTTTCGCCGAAAATTGGGTGGATTTGTATGACCATTAATTTTTCCACCAAGGCCTAAAAACCAAATGATTGGTCATATGGCAGGGCCATGCGCCCAGAGGCTAGCCCCCAACATTGGCCCGCTGCCTCCAACGTCACAGTAATTGTTAGTGGTTTGCGTAGGAGTGATCACATGTGGGCGGTTTGTCTAGCAGTCAAGTGGTGGTGGTGACCTTGGTGGTCACAACAAATGGTTAAGTCTGGCGGTTTCGGTGTTCACATGGGAGGTGGTTAAGTCTGCCCGACCTCCCAACCTTGGTAGCATTAATCTTTAAATAAAAACCGTCACCCTTATAGGTTAAGAAACACATGCGGGCGAACTGGTAAGTGTTGGTGCTGTTCTATGGGAGGTTGTGAGGTTGAGATCGACCTCTGCTCTGTCCACTATACAAATTTTACTATGCCCTTAGGAGGACACGTGGCGGCCTTAGGCTTAGCCACGTGTCATCTCCTCATTGGCCCATACAAAAATACATGGACCAATAAGATGAAGCCAACTCAAAACAATGTTATGATAATATTCCAAGAATATTCCCTTTTCCACCTAGGCAGTACATATGCCTAGTCAGTATCCCTGTCAACCACTTGTAAACTTTTTTGCTTATTTGAAAAAGTGAACAGATCGCGTTTCTGGGAGCATATGGTGTCCATTTTGAGCAAAATGAGTTAAACTGGATTCAAGACAATGAGATCTATGCGGTCATTCAGGTTCTAAACCATTCTTACAACTTTGAATTTTTGGCAAATTTTGAGCTCCTGATCACTCTTCCCCACTGAAAACTTTTGGTCGCCAAAAGTTTACTTTCAATTGTTTAGAATTTTAAAGTATAGTTCCTTCACATTTCAAAATTCTATCCAATTGATGATTGTAGTGCCTTGAATTGTACTTGTCTTGGCTCTTTCTCAAGCTGAACTTGAAATATAACCTGACCAAAGAATTCAAATTTAAAGTTCTTCTCAGCTTGTCCATGTCGCTATGGCTATCGACAACAACATCTTTCCCAAGAATAATTCCATGGTTCTCTTCTCCAAAATAATTATCAAGGATAATATCCCAATATTACTTTGACAAATGAACCAAAGCAAGTTTCACATAGTGAATACTTGTATAACTGAGTGCTTAACACATTTGCAGTATAATAAATGTGTTGCAACTACTCATACAACAATTTTTAAATTGCTATCTTAAACTACAAATAGAAATGCATTTTTCAAGATGGAATAAACTTAACTCCCAAATTTTCCATTCAAATTGACTATCAACAAGCCAAACTAGCATAACAATGCGAAAGAAAACATTGTTGCATATAAGTGATTTATTTATGAACATCACTTTTACAAATTTCCCAATTATGGAGATATGAAACTAGTGCAAAAAAAAGATTTACAAACTTCAGTTGGACAAATAGTCCACCCATTTCTTACCCAACCAGGTAAATGAACCCTCTATTTGAAAATTTTCTTCTTTTGAAGGTTCTTTAGGGATAGTCGCATCTTGCACCACTTTTTCTTTTGTCACTTCCTCTTTTGGTGCTTGCATATTTGCTTGCCCTTGCCAGGATGAAGTTGTGGAAACAATTTCCAACACTTCTCGACCCAATGCCCATTGATATTTCACTGTGTGCAAAAGTTCTTTTGAGCTTTTCTTGGCTCACATGTCTTTAACCTTGGATGAGATTTTCTCTTTTCGGTCTCAATTCCATAGACATAAACATATTCTTGATGATTTGTTTCCTTTTATAGCACTTATCTACAAAATGGTTAGATGAAAGGAAAAAGGTGCATGGAAATACATTCCTCAACATGTTATTCAAATCAACATGTTGTTTTCCATTATGAAAAAACATTTGAATTAACAAGACAATTATACTTATTTTTGTTGTCCTTTGGCTTACACTTCTTGCATAAGGAACTTACATGGCAAGAAGAACTTAAATTCATTTCTTCTTCAAATTGTTCATCTCTCTTTGGAGATGTTTTTCACTTAAAGTCCTCTTTATGCTTGAGGAACCAAGTGGGTAACAATTCTGGATGCAAATCCCAACATCTTGCCTCCTCATGTCCTCTTTTATGGAAAAAGGAACATAATACCCATGAGTTGTCGCTAGAAGACCATTGTTCTTTTGTAGCATAGCCTAAGCCTTCATATTTAGGCCTCTCCTTTTCCACAATTGGATTTTTAATTCCTTGATGGTTCACTTGAAGGCCTCCTCCCTTTTAACTCATCTTGGTCAAGATCTTGGATCCAATGTCTTTACTATGTTTTTGAAAGGCTACAAATGAATTTACATCAACACTTTCATGTAAAGAAGAAGCATGTAAATGCTTGCCATTTGCCTCATATTTTGATTGACATACAAAGATGTTTTCAAACTCTCTTTTGATTTTGGATGTGTCCTCTTAGACTCTTTGTCTCTCTTCTTCCATGATCAGGTGATCAAGTCCTAAGTGGAAAAAATGCTCAAATTTTGAATTGCTCAGAATTGGTTGAAACCAAGATGATAGGATAGGCCTCATAGATACGATCCTGTAGTCGTGAACGACACTCAAATCTGACACTGTATGTGCAAGTTATTCAAGTTTTAAATTTACAATTTCCTTCAAAAATTAGTTTGACCAGGGTTGACTTTTGATTTTGGAAAATATTAAAAAAGAATATTTTGGGAATATTCCCTACTGGCCAATCATGTTTTGACACTTGGCGTTCTGTGGTTGGATATGAGATTGACTATGTTATTGAGGCAAATTCATGGACACCACGTGGCCTATCGGAGGCTGCCACGTGGCCCAAGACTATAGGTTATAGTGGAAAAATTATTGAGTGTTCGCAGGAATCGACCCCAGGTCAGGTGGCTGTCATCCCACAAGCCCGATTGACCCACCCACATAGTAGTTTTGAACAGCCTAAGGTCACATTTCATATTTAAAGTTTGATCAAAGGTAAGTTTGGGGCGGAAAGGGGCCAACCCCCTATCCATAAGACCCGGGCTTGGAACCACAGATCAAACCCAGCGGTGATGGTTAAGCATTACAGTTTGCATGGTCACATGTCTCGGTGATGGTTTCGTTAATGGTAAATGCCACGGTTTCATAATCGTTGGCTCCACGGTTCCGTCGGCGGTGGGGTAGTCGATCCATGTGACCACTACACACCTTAACCTTTAATGCCACCCAAACTGCGTAGAAAAATCTAGAGCAGAGTTTACCTTTTTAGGTGCTTTTGCCAAAATTAACGGAGCTAACCGCAGTTACTCCAAATTTGGTGGAGTTTCCTTAAGCCAACTTGGACAAAACTTCAGTTGGTCATAACTTTCACTAGAGAGAACCTTTTGGAGCAATTTGTTTTTTTGATTTTGAGTATTCTGAGCATTCTAGAGCCAATGGTATAGGTTACAGCATCAACAGAGCTCATATACAGGTACTTTTTCAACAAAGAAGCTTGGAGAGCCGTCAGGGCCTAGGGAATGTTGGAGCTGTATTGGGATATGGTTAACCATTTGAGGTGAAACAAAAGCCAATCTTTATTGTTTTCTGTGTTCTGAACTCATTTCCACAGTTTTTTTTGCCTATTTAGGCTTTCTTATCACTTTATAACCAATTTGATCATCTAATAAGAGCCAGGACATTCCCATTTAGGGGCCTTGGACCCGGAAGATGTAGCCCAGGAGGGGTGAACTGCCTCATCAACTGCTTTGTTATATTATGTGATTTTATCTTGCTGTGTTTTTCATATTTAATATGCTAAACAATGAAATGAAATAATACTCCTTCACACATAAGACTCAGAAATTTACCAAAAACAAGTTGTTTCAATTGCAAGACACGAGTAATAGTTTTCACATGTAATTTAATGGAAATTAATACCTTGAATAACAAATACAAGTGGTTTCATTTTCAGATCATTCCAGCTCCTTGAATTTGGGTGCTGATAGAACCTAATCCTCCACTTCATGTGGACAAAAGGTACAAACTTGTCCATCTTCCTTCTCTAAGGGACTTTCTACACTAGCATATTGCATAAGAGTTGTAGAAAAACATGAATATTGTGGAGAAGATGGTCATTTATCACCATTCTTGTTACCTTCTTCGCTTGGAGAACATTCTCCTCTTGGAGGTCTAGAGCTTTCACATTGCAATTTGGTATTCCTCTCTTCATAGAGGACTTTCAAAATTTCTGCCATGTCTAAGAAATCCTTTGTTAGGCCCCTGCACTACTAGTGTAACCCCTTATTGTTATTAGTACAACCCACTTATTATATTGATGTACCCACGTAGTGCCCATATTGTTACTATTGTGCCCCAGAGAAGCCCAATATTGTTATTATTGTGCCCTTACATTATTATTGTTATGTCGGCTTTGATTATGTTATGACCCCTTAGACTCCTATATATAGAAAGGAGGTCTTTTCATTTGTATCATCAAAGAATTTTTCATTTATGTAATGTAAAGGAGTTTACCCCCTCGAAGAGGATGAATTCTAAGGTGTTGATCTATCTTTTCTATCTTTTCTTGAGCTGGTTTCATAACATTTGGTATCATAGCATTGGATTCTAGGGTTTCACTGCTCCAAATAGGTCATCGTGGCATTTTCGCTATAACTTTTTTCTGCGACGTTTTAGAATCTAAAAGAAAACCCATTTGATAAGAAATCACGCTGAACCTCAGGTCTGAATTTCAAAGCTTTTTGCTCTATATTTGCGGAGATATGATCTGAGGAAGTTGGTCTTTTTGCAGACTCCTGAATTACATTCCAAACAGGTGACCTGGGGAAAATCCTCATAACTTTCTCTCTGAGCATTGGATTGAAATTTCGTAAGAAGGTACAGAAAGAGGACAAATTTTAGTTTCTTGTGAATATTTTTTACTGCCAAAGGTTGAAACAGTGACACGTGGCACTTCATACAAGTTCACTCTTCTGGAAAGGTCTATAATCAGGTCATCTTGGGAGATTGTGCATAACTATTTCTTGGAGAATCCAATTTGGATTAGACTGGTGGCATTGGAAAGAGGACGCGGAGGGCTACTACAGATCGTAATTTCAGAACTTAAAGATCTGAAAGTATAGAGTTACAATCGTTTCAAGATCGAGCTCCTAAAATCAAGAAAAAGCAAGATGAGGAATTTTGATGGCAAGGATCCGGTAAATTGGATACTTCAGATGGAGAAATATTTTGATCTACATGGTGTACCACTATTACAGAAGGTATGTATTGCATCTTCATATTTAGAACCGGATCAATTTTTATGGTATGAAGGGCTTTGTTCTCATGAACAACTTGTTACGTGGTCAACTTTCACGGAGGAAATGATAGCACATTAGGAGGATACAAAGTGCAACACCACAACAATTGGAAAGAGTAAAAGGGTTTTGTGACATATTGGAAAGCAAAATTATGGAAACTAGGAAGCATACCCCTCACAACTATAAAGATGGAAGTGTTGTTTCTCCTAGCCTTC
>APFE030199812.1:207679-223867 GCA_000404065.3 Pinus taeda
TCAAACAAAACAACAGGTAGATCAACATCGTAGTGAAAAATGTTTTGATGTAGGTGATTGGGTATTTTTACTGCTACATCTCAAGCAAGCTATTTATGAGAAGGAAATGTTGGCAATACTACATTCACTTAAAAAATGGTGACCTTACCGAATGGGAAGACTCTTCAAGGATGAGGATGTGGAAGCATTGTTTTGTGCTATTGCTATTATTAAACCAGATTCGATAAACAAAGCAAGGGATGAATGGAAGAAGGACAAAGAAGTATGGCCACTTATTCAAAAATTGCAAACAATTTCAATTCAAACAATATTGCTAGAAATTGAAGAGGAAGGAAAAATCATATTGGAACCTGGAGTAGTCATAGAAACAAGAACCCGACAGCTACAAAATCGATCAATTTCAGAGTATCTCATCAAGTGGAAGAACTTACCCGTTGAAGATTCCACATGGGAGGACATGAATTTTATACAGAAGCATCAAGAACTAATCAAGCGTTGAGGACAATGCTTTTTGAAGGAGAGGGGCATGTTAGGCCCCTGTACTACTAGTGTAAACCCTTATTGTTATTAGTAAAACCCACTTATTATATTGATGTACCCACATAGTGCCCATATTGTTACTATTGTGCCCCAGAGAAGCCCACTATTGTTATTATTGTGCCCTTACATTATTATTGTTATGTCAACTCTGATTATGTTATGACCCCTTAGACTCCTATATATAGAAAGGAGGTCTTTTCATTTGTATCATCGAAGAATTGTTCATTTATGTAATGTAAAGGAGGTTACCCCCTTGAAGAGGCTGAATTCTAAGGCATTGATCTATCTTTTCTATATTTTCTTGAGTTGGTTTCATAACATCCTTTCTAAAAGCTTTCACATCCTCTGAAATTCTTGCAAGCTCTCCTCCTTAGGACATGCTTTTCTTGAAGCTTCTACTGCAACTTGAGGTAGAACTGGTGGTAGAGATTGTAACAATCTTGATCTCCTTTCCAAAACCTTCTCCCCACTTGAGCTTCAAAACACATTCACTTACAAACAAAAGTTAATTCCTCCTTGCACAAATAAAACCAGTGCTTTCATAGCAACTTGATCTGAATGTGGAATATTAGTTTTCTACTAAGATCCTCATCCGAATATAAAAACGTGCTTGAGGTTTGTACTCCAAAATAAAAAGTAAAAGCATGAGTTTTTATGTGTATTTTCTTATCTTAATTTCATGAAAAAATTTAAACATGAAATCAAAACATTGAATGGAAGCATGCATCAATCATTAATACACCAACCATTATTAAAGGAGTTCACCCCTCTTGGGCTAAATATCCTTGGATTAGCTCTAATGGCATGACCCCTTATCATTATGTTCAATGTTTAGAAAAAGAAGAGTACATAAAGTGTTGAGAAATTGAATGATTAGTTTCTCCTTCAAAGAAACAAACTTCTGCAAGAGTTATCACTCCATATACATGTTAACCTACAGTCAAAGCAAACATGTAAACTCTCAGCAAACAAAGGCATCTTACACCAAGACCCCATAGTCCAACTTCAAAGAGCATAAACAGTGCCATAATCCACTTGAAGTACATAAACAAGTCTCTTCTCCAAAACACATAGAGAAAAGAGGAATAAAAGCTACAACATTGATGTAATAGTTGTTGCATAAAGCAAAGGGGGTTGGAAAACCCCTGCAAGGTCATCTCCATCTTCAAACTCCTCCATAAAATGAATCAAGACACTGGTTGACCATGGAACCCATAGGATTCAATCTGTAAAAATCATATCTAGAAGTGCTCCTTTGTTTATGAAACCTACTCCAATGAGTCCAAAATGTCCAAAAATGGCTGCCTAGTCTCTTTTTGCACCCAATTTGGTAGAAAACGGGAGAAGTTATGAAATCTCCTAGTTTCTCCACTATTCGCTTTACAAATTGCACAAAATCTGGCATCATCCTACAATTTCACCTGCCAAACGCTCTAATTGACCGACATTTTTGTCAAAAATCAGGCAGATTTGTAGTACCATTAATTTTTCTATCGAGGCCTAAGAACCAAAAGATCAGTCATATGGGGGGGGGGGGGGCATGCGCCTAGGGGCTAGCCCCTAGAATTGGCCCCCCTCCCTTCGGTGGCCACAGTAACCGTTAGTGGTTTGAATAGGAGTGATCACATGTGGGCATTTTGTCTGGAGGTTAGGTGGTGGCAGTCACAACAAATGGTTAACTCTCTTGTTTTGATGTCACATGAGGGGTGGTTAAGTTTGCTTGACCCCCCAACCTTGGCAGCATTAATCTTTAAATAAAACCCACCACCCTTATAGGTTAAGAAACACATGCAGGTGAGTTGGTAAGTGTTTGCGCTATGCTATGGGAGGTCGCGAGGTCAAGCCTGGCCTCCGCCCTATCTTCCAAACAAATTTTACTATGCCCTTAGGAGGACACATGGTGGCCTCAGGCTTAGCCACGTGTCACCTCCTCATTGGCCGTACAAAAACATGTGGACCAATAAGATGAAGCCAACTCAACAAAATATTTCGAGAATATTCCCCTTGCCACCTAGGTGGTACGAATACCCAATCAACATCCCTATTAGCCACTTGTAAAAAAATTTGATTGTTTGACAAAGTGAATAGATCGCATTTCTGGGAGCATACAGGGTCTGTTTTGCACAAAATGAGTTGCAATGGATTTAGGATGATGAGATCTCTGCGGTCATTCATGTTCCAAACCATTCTGACAACTTTGAATTTTTGGAAAATTTTGAGTTCCTGAGCAAGCTAGTACCTAGAGGAGTATCCATGGGTTTGAAATATTGAATGTGGAATCTCTGAAGGAATTTATAGGTGTACTTCCCCTGTCCAATAAATATCTCTCCATCTCCCTGCCACACTTCCAAGCTAAGGAAGTAGTGCATCAAACCCATATCCTTCATCTCAAAGTCTCTTGCAAGGTTCTCCTTGCAAGATTGGATCAACTTGTCATTTCCTGTCAGTATAAAATCATTCACATAGAGAACTAAGATGAGAATATTTACATTTACCATAATGTAGTAGAGATTAGCATCTGCTTCACTCTTAGTGAAGCCTAATCCACTAAGATAAGAATCTATGTGAGTGTATGAACCATGAGGTGTCTGCGTGAGGCCATAGAGGGATCTCTTGAGCCTACACACATGTGTGTCCCTGCTAAATGTCTCGAACCCCTCAGGATGCTCAATGTAGATCTCTTCCTAAACCACTACATTGAGGAAGGCAGTCTTAACATCCATTTGGTGGATCCTCCACCCAAACTGTGCTACCAATGCAAGTATGGTCTTGACAGATGAGTATCTTCCCACAAAGTGAAATGATTCCTCATAATCAGTCCCTCCACCTTTAAGAAGCCTTTGGCCACAAATTTTGGATTGTAATTCTCAATATTGCCATTAGCATGTTTCACCTTATAAACCCACCTGAAGCCAATAAAATATTCTCCGTCAGGTCTAGGCATAACCTTACAAGCATCATTATTCATGATGGAGTCATACTCCTCCACCATGCCATCTACCTGCACTTGTTGGGAAGCTGCCTCTTTAAATGAAGGCTCGAAATCAATCAATTATGTCATGAGTTCCATATATCTAGTATATTTTTCTGGTGATATCCACTATCTTTGCAAGGATCTAGTAGCTCCAACCTGCTCTTGAGCTTCCTGCACCAACCTTTATGCCTTCCTAGTTCTCTTCCTCCCTTCTTTGGAAGGCTTAGTGTGAATGGGGTGCCTCCACTCATCTTTCTCTCTACTCCTCCACATATGGCTACTCCAAAACATCTTGTGGATCTAATTGGGGATCCTCCTTTGGAACTAGAAGCTCCTCCTTTGGTGGAATACTCAACTCTTGCTCCAGAGAGCTTCTCACGGCCTTCTCCTCATCAAATATGACATCTCTCCTCATCACAGTCATCCTAAGTGAAGACATATACACTCGATAGATATGAGGTGTCCCTATGTATCCTACAAACCCCTCTCTGTAGTAGGCTCCAACTTTTTCCTACTATCTTTGGAGACATGAAAATAGACCATGGATTTAAAAATGTGAAAGTGGGAGACATCTGGCTTCCTCCCAGAGAAATCCAGGTATAGTGGGAGTCCATGATCATGCAAAGTTTTTCTTGTAGCCCCTATAATTCTTCTATTTTCCTCTCTGCCACCCCATTTTGTTGTGGGTTGTGAGGTGCAATCAACTCCTTTCTAATACCATCCTTGGCACATAATTCTTTGAAGGCATTAGACACATACTTTCTTCCATTATCACTTCATGGGGATTTAAATTTTTGTCCAATCACATTTTCAACTAAGGCTTTAAATTCAACAAACTTTGAATAAACCATATCTTTCTTCTTCATAAAATAGATACAACATTTGTGGGAAAAACCATCTACAAAGATCACATAATACATGTGCTTTGCAACTCAGGCTGTATAAAAAGGTCCACACACATTTGAGTTAACTCGCTCCGAGATGTCTCCAACTCTACTATTTCATCCCTAGAAGGATGATTTAACATATTTTTGAATAGTGCATCCATTGCAAACATCATGTTGATTAAGGGTGCATTTTGGAAGTCCAATGGTTATGTGTTGCATTATTTTCAAAGCTCCATGGTCTAGGTGTCCCATGTGCCAATGCCAGAGCTCTCCTACATCTTGGCCCTGGACATGTTCTACCTTGCTACTTAATGCAGTTCATGCATCCTCCTCTAGATTGCAGATATTTTTAACCCAAACACCAATTTGTTTTACTTGTCCAGTAGCAACATGTTGCAAATATGTCTTCCTTCTATTGAACATTGCATCATATATTCTATCTTCAAGTACAACTATAGAAATTAATTTTTTTCTTCAAACCAAGCACATAGATTACATTCTTTAGGTGAATATGGGAGCTTGACTCCCTCTTAAAGGTGACAGTGCCAATCCCTTTGGTACTAACCATCCATCATATCCAAGCTCTATGTGTAATTGTAGGTCTGTCTCCTCTAAGCTGCTGAAGTACTCCTTACTTCTTATCATATGAATTGAAGCACCAGAGTCTAAGTACCATACACTGCCTCGTGTAGTACTTTACATGTATGTAATGAGGGTGAAATCCAACTTGAATTATGATGTGAGAGCATATCCTCCTGCTACTCCTGCAAATTCTTACTGGATTTCTTGCGTGGACACTTGGTTGCACAGTGTCCTTACTCATGGTAGTGAAAACATTTAACTTTACTGAGGTCCTTCTTCTTGTCATGGTTCTGGCTAGATTTTGCCTTGCCTTAGGCTTTCTTTCCTTTTATTGCTAGATAAAAATTTTCTTCCTCCTCAATTTTGGATGTAACACCATCTCTAGTGTTTCTTCTAATCTCCTTCTATCTCCTCCCGCACCAAATCAGACCAAATTTTCTCCCAATCTGGGAGCTCGTCTCTTCCATTAACGAAATCTTGATAGTTATGTCAGGATTTCAGAATACCAAGGAGTGCTAAGCTCATAATTTCATATGATGGCACATTCTCTCCTACTCCCCTAAGTTAATCTCTAACCTGAGTGAATCTGGATAGGTTCTGAACAGTGGTTTCATTTTTCTTCATTTGAATGTTCCTGAGCTTATCTTTATATGCCAATTTCCTTGCATAATTATTGCTTTGGAACAGATCTGTGAGAGTTTTCCACATTACAAATGGAGTCTCATTTCCATGCAAATTCGAAACCACATGATATCTGACTCCCTCCAGGATAATCCTCCTGACTTTTGTTGTATTTATTCCACTAAGCCAATTGTTGTGCATCTGAAGTTGCTAGTTTTGGGATATCATTTTGTGTGCACTCCAATACTCCATTGTCATCCAACATAGATTCTATCATGTCTTTCCAAGCATAGAAATTCAAGGTTCCCTCCAGTGAATACTCGAGCCTCAATCCGTTGAAAGACTTTTTTCCTGCACTGAAGAATACTTGAACCACAAATATGTTATTCGAAATTCCTTGAGAGATTGATCTGGAACCTAGTTTATATTAGTTTTCAATAGCTCTGATACCATGTAGAAATAACTAAAAATTTGCAGCTACTAATGAAATCATACTAAGATCAATATACACAAATTTCTTATACTTAAACTGTGGAAAGGAAAACATACAATAGAAACACATGCTATCATTCAATCACAATGAACACAATTTTTTTACTGGGGAACCCAACTGGGAAAAAATCCTCCTTTATTTGTATTATATCATATGATAAAAAATATCTATTACAATGATAACTTCAATCCTTGAAGCTCAACCTACACTAAAATATTGATCTCTTCCTCCTATTTCTACTCTGGCAAATACTTAGCCAAATCTAGGCCTCCTACTCCTCATATTTCCTTGCACAATTCCTAAGGAAATTAGCTCCCAAAGAATAGGAAAAGTTCCTATTTTGTTGTGCAATTCCAAAGAGAAAATCCTCACCTGCTACATGCAAACACTGTACACTCACTAGTATACAATAATGATTACATCTATGCCTTTTTCCTCCACTCAACTAGGAAATTTGAATTCCATGCATGACTAGGGCTATTTTAAGTAAATTTATTAGTTAACTGAGAGATCAGTGAGTTAATAGTAGTTACAACTACTCAACCAAACTCCCATTGACTCTATTCATGACCAAGGATCATATAACTGATTTTCATTAACTATAACTTCACTATATTTCTAGATCTTAGCAATCAACTCATGCACAATTCTACTTCTTTCCCACAAACTCAAATTGACTAACTTAACTAAGTGACTTGGCCATGCCACTCTTGCTAATTACAACTGAAGTCATCCTGGTGATGTGGAAATTAAAATCTATCCATTTGACTAAGGTACAAGTCAAATGAAGCCTTTTCTTGCTACAATTTAATAAGGGATACACTCAATCCATTTGAGTAATCTGGTCTTAAATCCAAATGCCTCACTCTAGGACATGATACTAAATGAGTTCACTCTACCTATTTGGAGAGTAATTTGATCCTGATGTTGAAAGGAACCCACTCAACTGAGTGATACTAGGCCTCTAGGACCATTCTTCCTAATCTGGTCAACATACATGACACAATAAGTGTGTTCTTCCTAATTTGGTCATATTTGACACATGAAAAATGATTGTTCTTTGTTGGACCATTCTTCCTAATCTGGTCAACATAGTTGACACGGGGAGAATTTTTGTCCCTGATGCTATCTCATCAAAACTTCCTCTCACTGAGGGAAGCATTCTCAACAAGTCCAAGGTTGTCTCTGAAGTATACAAACTTCACTTTGGATAGAGGCTTTGTAAGAATATCAACAATCTGCTCATCAATGGAGTTGTATTGGAGCTTCATTGCTCCCTTCTACACCTTGTCATGAATGAAGCGATACTTGATCTCGATGTGCTTCGACCTATCATAAAAATTGGATTCTTTGTAAGCTTCACAAATATTTGATTATCACAATATATCACGGTTGGTTCTAGCACCTGATAAAATAGTCTTGTGAGTAACTTCTGAAGCCACATTGCTTCACAACTCACTAGAATGGTTGCAATATAGTCTGCTTCATAAATGTTGAGTGCGACAAATGTCTGCATCCTGCTCAACCACAAAAGCATAGCAAATTCCAAAGTAAAGCAGCTTCCGGATGTACTCTTTATGTCTTCAACACTCCCTTCTCAATCTGCATCTGTATAACCCTGCACTTGTATATCACCATTTGAGACATATCTTAAACCATATTCATTTGCACGACAAATATCTCAATACATGCTTTGCTACAATCCAATGATCATGTCTTGGTTCCACCTAAAACTGGCTCAGAGTGTTCATTACAAAGAAAATGTCCAACCTAGTATTAACCAAATACATTAAATATTCAATCAACTTCTAGTACATGGATGGATATACCAAATATGACTCATATTCTCTCAACTTTGTTATATTTATCACCGTAGGATTTTCCATAAATTTACAGTCCATCATTCCAAACTTCTGCAAGATCTTGATAACAAACATTCCTTGACCAAGGAAGATTTCACCAAGATTTTTCCATACTTCTAGCCCCAAATAGTAGTGCATCAACCCAAGATCCTTCATATTGAATTCAAGAGACAACTCCCTCTTACACCGAATAGTGAGATGCTCTACACCTATCAGAAATAAGTCATCAACATAAAACAATAGAATCACAGGTCCATTCTTCTTAACCTTGATATAAATATTTTGATCAACATCAATTTTGGAGAAATTGAATCTTGTCAAGTAGTTGTCAATTCGAGAATACCAAGTTTTAGGTGCTTGATTAAGTCCATGCAAGGCTTTCTTCAATGTGAAAACATGATACCCTTTTCCATGGAACTCAAAACCTTGAGTTTGTTCTATGTACACTTCTTCCTCAATCACACCATTGAGGAAATCATTCTTTACATCAATCTGATGTAAATTCCAACCCATATAAGAAGCAATAGAAATAATAGATCTAATAGTAGTGTACCTAGAAACCAGAGAAAAATTCCCATCGTAATATTCTCCCTCTTTCTGGGAGAACCCTCTAGCCACAAATCTCGCCTTCTATTTGTCAATATTTCCATCCACTATGTGCTTAAACTTGTATACCCATTTGGAGGTTATCATTGACTTCCCTTCAGGTCTAGGCACAATCTCCCATACCTCATTCTTCCTATTCGATTAGTATTATTACAACATCACATCCTTCCAAACTTGCTAGCTATTTGCTTCTTCATAGGTGGAAGGTTTAGAATCACTGAGATTAGTCATAAATGTTGCATATCCATAATACCTCTTTGGTCTCTTTCTTTCCCTTAAGGTGCCACATGGTGATGCATGTCCTTATGCTTTCTGCAAGGTATATCTAAGCCAAGTTTTCCTTTTTCTAATTTTAGGAACAACAATTGGGTCCAATAGATCGTTAGGCCCTTCTGGCTCTTCTTGATGATCTATGGGATATTCGAAAGGATTGGATGGACCTGAACCTTCTTCCTTTAGAGATCATGTTTTTCATCATCATCACAATCCATGGGAACTTATTTAGACTTCCAATAAGTAAAATTCTAATCAAGGTCATGCCCCTATTAACTTCAACCTATCGTTGACCAAGAACATAGATTCTATTAGCCTTTGATGACTCACCGTGTCCAATGGATATTCCTTTCTTTCACAAAGGCTCAAGTTTCTTCCTTTTAGATTTAGCTACATGTATGTAAAAAGGACACCCAAATATTCTCAAATGTCCAACATGTGGCTTTCATCCATTAGATGCTTATATAGGAGTTTTTTCTTCCAAAATTTGATGAGGACTTCTATTTTGAATGTAGATTGTTGTCATTGATGCTTCACTCCATAAAAACATAGGCAAGTCTTGATCATGCATCATTGTCTTAACATATTCTTCAATGGTTATGTTCTTTCTTTTAGCAACTCCATTTTGTTGTGGATTGCAAGGGACTATCAACTACCTCTTAATCCCATCTTCTTTACAGAAGGCAACGAGTTCCTTGGAAGTATATTATCCTCCATTATTTGATCTCAAAATCTTGATTTTCTTTCCCTTCAATTTTTCCACTTTAGCCTTAAATTCCTGAAACTTGTTGAAGACTTCATCCTTTGTCTTCATGAATTAAATCCATGTCTTGTGAGAGAAGTCATAAATAAAGGTTACATATTACAAAGAGCCTACAAGATATTTCACTGGCATTGAACCATATACATCAGAACGAACTAGATCCAAAATTTCCTTGGGCCTACTTTTGCTGCTCGGAAAAGGCTTCTTGACATTTCCCCCAAGTGCGCAACCCCTAAAAGCTTCTTCATGTTCCATCTACAATTTTGGAAGAACTAAAACCATTTGATTTAAAGATGGAAAATCTCTATAATGAATGTGAGTATTTATTCTATGCCAAAGCTCATATGGATTAATGGCATTATGAACTAATTCTTGAGCAAGTTGTTTCAAGATTCTATACAACCTTCCTTCACAAAATCCAATTACTCTAGCATAATATATACTTGACCCTTTTGGCCATTCAATAACTTTTCCATCAAAAACCTCTACTCTATCTCCTTTGTCTTCGAAACATGAAATAGAAACCAAATTCTTTTCCAAACCTGGTACATGTATTATATTGTTAAGATGAACATTTTCACATGATTCTAACTCAATGGATGTCCAACTCAATAGATGTTTTCCCAACTCCTTTGATTGCATAATTGTTGTTATCTCCAAGCTCTACCTTTTGAGTTAATCTCCTTTCCATTAGATTTGTAAGGTTTTCATGACATCCTATCATGTGTCTTGAGGCACCACTATATACTAGCCACAAATCATCACTATCTACAATAGAACCTGTAAGAGAAGAAAAGTAAAAAGAAATATTTGTCACATGAATCTTCATTCTTAGGTTTATTTGGAATTTAATCAATTTCTTTTATGGTAACATGTTTCTTTCCCTTTCTCTTTCTATCATTCGATCCTTTGGGACACTAGTTCTTAAAGTGACCATATTTATGAAAACGATAGCATTGAACTTTCGACGTATCTTTCTTTCCTTGAGGAGAAGGTCTTCTACCTTCAAGCCTTCTTCCTTCATTTCTTCTCTAGAAGCCAAACTTATTTCTTCCTCCAACCTTCTTGAAACGTGTTGCATATTCTTAAGATTCACCTTCTTCATATATTTGAAGTTTTCCTTTTGATATGAACCTACATTCTTCTTGAGTACATGCAGGCCATAGTTATTCAAACTTTGGAGTTTCTTTTCTACCATATATACTAGATGCCAATGAGTCCCATGAGTTAGGTAATCCATTAAGAAATTGTAGTCACAAGTTCCCTTTCATAAATGATTTCATCAATTGCTTAAATTTGATCTCTTAGTTGTAATATTCTCATGAAATATGAAGCCTAGGTATCATTGCTTGACATTTTAACATCACAAAGTTCATTCTTCAAGGTCATTTCTGGACTAATGTTGCTGATTGAATATAATCCAACTAGGGAATCATACATCTTCTTTGAAGAGTCAAGATTTGAAACCTATGGAATTAAGTGAACTTTGATAGAGTCCACAATGATGCTTCTAGTTGTGATTTCATCTTTCCAATTTTTTTCTTTTCCTCAAGTGTCAGAAGGTTCGGTGAACTTGCATTTTACAATGCCCAAGATTTCATCCTTTGCAAGAATAAGGTCAATCCTTGTCTTCCAAGCTGTGAAATTTGCATCACCTTCCAATTTTTTCTCTAACTTCATAGAGGAATCCATAGTCATAAATAAGCGAATAGACTATAGATGTAGGAATTCTTCAACATTATTCCCTTTTACTAGTGATCTTCGAGAGTGATTTCAATGTCCTTTCCTTCACCAAAGTCAAGAAGAAGAAGGAAAAGTCAAACCAAGGAAGAAGGCTTGAAAACATATATTTATGTCCACATGTGTGATCATATTAGGGTTTTATGGGCAAGTTGCATAAGCCAAAAGTTGCAGGTGGAATTGCAAATCTAAAGTTGCAAAACTGAGACTTTGACTTGAGCAATTTGTGAAGAGTTTGAATTTCGTTGACTTTATTAGATTTTGTTTTTTTAGGAGATCATTTGGAGAGATAACTTGGGGCTTGAGGAGGTCTTGGAGTTGGTATTTGGGTCTTGGAGGTCTCATTTTGATATGATTCTATAAGAATAGGATTGTTTGGGTTTTCTTGATCGGAATCTGGATTAGGGGCAAAACTTTTCTCAAAAATAAAACTTCTCAGAATCAATCAAAACTTGAACAAACGCGTCCATATCAATGATATGATCACAACGCAACTCATTTCACTCAAAACATAGTTCATATGTTAAAGTTAGAGTGTTCTGATTGTTTGGTCAAACATGCAAATTTTGGTAGAAGCTAACTGGGATGCTAACTAGGCATCCGTACAACCCAGTCAACAAAAAGAATATTCTAGGGAATATTCCCACAAGTCAACCAACTGGATCGTGACACTTGGTGGAAATTTATTGGTTATAGCATATTTGGTGGACCAATGAGAGGGTGACAAGTGGAAAACCTGGAGGCCGCGATGTGCCCTCTCAAAGGTTGGATAAAAGTTTATATGGTAGGCTTATATGGCAGGCTAGGGAGTCGAAGCCATGACCTTGCCCACACTAGCACTCTGCCTTACTACTATACCAAACTATGTTTCTTAATAATCATAGTGTGTGACTTATATTTAAAGACATAAACATGGTGGATTGGGGAGTTAACCACATGCATAAACTGCCAACATGTGACAACCACTATTTAACCGCTAGAATTAAACCTTAACCGTGTAGATTAGGTGGATTTTAGCGCTAATTAAGCCATGATTATCACTAATTAAGTGGGATTAAGTTTGCGGCAGTTTGTCGGAACCAACAAATTTGTAGCTAATTCCAAATTTGGCAGAGTTAACTGGAGTTTTTTCCAAATTTAGTGGAGATTTCCTAGGAAAAACTGAAGAAGCCATAACTTTGGCAGTTTTTGACCAATTTTGGCTGAAAAAGAGTCATTCCTAGATTATTTGGATGCTATGAACACAATGGAATAGGTTGCAGAGGCATAAAGAAGTGCCTTTATCAATTGAAGGAGGTCAAGCCTAGATCAGCTGAAGTCCAATTGCAGAGCTTGGAGTCATTTTTGGGGTTTTTGGGTCTTATGAATCCAATGGAGTAGGTTATAAATCCATTAGAGAACTGTAGATGCATGTAATCATAGAATTGACCATTATCCAAGGATGGCCTAGCCATTGAAGCAGGTCAAAGGAGATGTAGCCCAGGAGGGGTGAACTCCTTTATCATCTTTGAGTTATGAGATTGTTGTGTTTTATTTCTCTGCAATTTACTTGTTGTACATGTTTTTTTAACTAGCTAATTAACCTCATGAACTTCTCATAAAACATACATAATCCTTCAAATTTTTGTTAAATTGAGATGTTCCTAAGCATATTTTTTATACTGATGGGGGAGTTTGCATAACATTAACAAGTTTGCCCAAAATTTTAGATTAAGTTGGTATCATAACACTGTTTCTCTCATTTTAACCCTGAGATGGTTTGCCAAGGTTAGCTAGAAAATTAGCTATTGGTTTTGTATTTGTGCAAGGAGAATTTAACTATGTGCAAGTTTATGTGTGTAAGCTGAAGAAAGAATATGCATCTTTGTTGAGAAACTTTTTGAAGCTTTGTGAAGATATTTGATGCATTACAAGTGTGATGGAAGCTTCAACAAGTGATGTTTCTAATCCATATTCCTTAGCAAGACTCTTTGATTTAGAGATGTTGCAAAAGCTTATCATCATGAGAGATATGGTGCAAGAAGATAGGAAGGAGAACACTATACTTCAAGAGTAGTTGATGGCCATGAAGGAGGAGAAGCAAGAGCTTCTTCAAAAGATGCATGAGATGGAGATTCAACTCCATGATGCCAAGGAAACCCTAGCCAAGTATGTGCATGAAAATGGGGTATGAAATTCAAGTTTATCTTCAATTTCCTCTCAAAATAAATATTTTGGTGCTTTTGAAAGACACACTAGAGGAATAGGGTCCAAATTATTGATGAAGATGGGCTATGAAGGTAAAGGGTTAGGCCACCATGAACAAGGCATAGTTTAGCCAATTGTTGTTGAGGAAAGGCCAAGGTATTTAGGCCATGGTTATGGACAACATGATGGAGAATGATCCAAAGCCAAGGAGGCACATAAAGGTGTTCCAAGAAGGACTTTCATTACATGTTCATTACCGCAAGCTTGTGAAGTTTGTGTTCATGAGGAATGCAAAATTTTTATACCCACTTTGCAAGAAGATGCTCATAAGCATGCACCTAGTGGAAATGGAAAACAAGAGGATGTTGAAAGCTCTAAGGTCATTGAAACCATTATTGGTATTCTGAAGAGAGCCACTACCTCATCATATTCACCTCCTCAAGAAGGAGAGAAAGGTGAATGTGCAAGGTATAAATCTTCCTTTAATCAAGTTTCTTTTGATTATGATAAACATGGTAAATCTTCACATAATATTTGGAGAAAATTTACATGTTCCTTTTGTGGTTTGAATAAACATACTATTTCGAGGCATTGGAAGAGGATAGCTGTGCATGAGAAACTTTCAAAACAAAAGAGATATAAAGCCAAAGGTCCATTGGATAATGGAAACCATGTTGAAAAGAAGATGCAATTATTTTTCACTCATTGCCATAAGAAGGGTCATCTTGTAGACAAGTGTTGGACTTTGCATCCAATAGGTCATCCACGACATTTGAAGAAGGTGGAGAGAGATTTAGGTAAGAATGGAAAAGAGGATTCCATAATTGATGTGGGTCAGGATGATACACATGATGAAGTGCAGTTGAAATAAACACCATTGAAATGGTTTGGAAAGAGATGGCTAGATTTATTAACCAATTAAGGCCTTTCATTTCTTTTGATAATTGATGCAAATATTTCATTATTGATGCATTTCCTTGTTATTTGGATGCATTTCTTTTCTCCTGAAAGTATGTTGCTTATTTCATGAAGCAAGATGTTGTAAAACCAGAGTTATGTTTACTCACTTAGATGCAGCAAAGATAGGAATTTGCGACTACAAATTTGCACGCATGTTGCATTCTTAAACTTGCATGTTTTACGCCAGGAAGGTGTTCAGAAGTGGAGTATGTTGACTCACTTTATTGCAGCAAATTTGGTCATTTCAACTCTGTTACACTGAAATTTGTCACCATGACTATCTGCAGTTAATATGGCTCCATCAATAGTCATATTATCCTCCTTGTCAAGCCTCATACCTCTGCTCTTCACGTCAAACTTCAAAAAAGAGAGAAAGTCACTTAAAAACATGTTTATCTCTGGGTACGCAGGTTCTCTCTACCTTGCCTGCGTGTACGCACTCCAAATACACTGTACCTGCGTACTTGTACGCTCTGTAAGCCAAAGGTTGGGTGCGTACCCCTGTAAAGGTCAAAAGGCGCGAGTTTCATCTTTAAAAGTTACTTGTGGTCACTTCTAGAGCCTTCTAGAAGAGTTTTTGACGTGTATTGAGCGCCTCCAGATGGTTCATGCATCCCTATGATAGAGGAGCTTATCCCATCAAGAGAGGAGCTACCCCATCCAAAAGAGGGAGTATCCCATTGATGTTGGAACTGATAACCTCCTCTAGAATACTATAAATATAGGTATTGGGCCAAAGGAGGGGAGGTTGAAAGCTGAACATTCTAAAGGGTAAATGCTGCTGGAATTAGGACTTCCATTGTTGACTTGTGAGGAGAGATCACTATCCTTCCTTGTTGCCATATTGGAGTGGGTGAGCTTGTCAAAGTAGAGGAAATCTCTTGTTGGACCCTGGGAGGAGCTTGCACAACACCAAGGCTCAGGTTGTAATGGTTCCTTTTTTGTTTCCTTAATACAAATAAGTCCATTCTTCTCAATGATTTGTTGTTAATGAATTATTTCATGTCCTCCTTGGTCTATATGATGAACATGCTTTGTTTTATGAAATATTCAGGTGTTATGTAATCGTTTGCGTTGTTAGTGTATGCAGGTCTTAAAGTGAAGGAGGAGCTCATCTGGATCAGCAAGGCTGGACTGCTACAACAAGCGTTGGACCTAAGGTAAGATCGGAAAACACTTGGTTTCTCATAGAATAATGTATGTTTAGAGAAGGATTGCTCTTGTTTGGTTTGTTTGTCACTAGAGAGTCTTAGACTCCTAGGGAGGTTAGGGTTGTCCGCAAAAATAACTCTTTCTCTTTCCGCATGACAAATTGGCGACTCCACTGGGAATCCATTGATGTGATTGATTTTTCCTTTGAGCATTACTTTGATCTGAAAAGAGTCTTGTGTCTTTTGTTTTTTGATTGCTTGACTGTGTTTGGTGGCTTAGCTTAGAGTCGAGTTAGAACTTAGGTTTTCTTTATTTTACAGTAGGACACACCCTCTGAGTTAGACACAGTGCGTACCTGTACGCATTGTATCTGTGTACACAGAGCGTGCACGCACCTGGTTAAACAGGCTGCCTGCGTAGCCTGTTAAAATTGAGGAAATTCCCTTTTTTATCACTTTTTCCTTTTAGATTTTGTTTTTCTTAGTCTTTACTGCCCAGATCCACTGGTTGACTGTCAAAAATCTTCACCTGCACTTGTTCCCTTAGTG
>APFE030199812.1:240904-289463 GCA_000404065.3 Pinus taeda
CTGCTACAACAAGCGTTGGATTTGAGGTAGGATCGAACAACACTTGGTTTCTCATAGAATAATGTATGTTTAGAGAAGGATTGCTCTTGTCTATCTTGTTTGTCACTAGAGAGTCTTAGACTCCTAGGGAGGTTAGGTTTGTCCGCAAAAATAACTCTTTCCGCATGACAAACTCCTTAAGTATTCGTACATACCAATGGGACTCTTTTACTTGTGATTGTAATTGTGAGAGAGTTGAGAATTGTTATACATGCATGAGATTTTGTGTGTGTGAACAGTGGATTTTTTAATAGTTTCATTGTGTTTATACATGCATGAGTGATTGACTTGTGTTGGTTGATTGATTTGTTAACATGTATGCTGTAAACTTGAGAATGTTGATCATTTTCACATGAATGAGTGTCGGCTTGTGTGGTCGATATACTTCAAGAGTAGTTGATGGCCATGAAGGAGGAGAAGCAAGAGCTTCTTCAAAAGATGCATGAGATGGAGATTCAACTCCATGATGCCAAGGAAACCCTAGCCAAGTATGTGCATGAAAATGGGGTATGAAATTCAAGTTTATCTTCAATTTCCTCTCAAAATAAATATTTTGGTGCTTTTGAAAGACACACTAGAGGAATAGGGTCCAAATTATTGATGAAGATGGGCTATGAAGGTAAAGGGTTAGGCCACCATGAACAAGGCATAGTTTAGCCAATTGTTGTTGAGGAAAGGCCAAGGTATTTAGGCCATGGTTATGGACAACATGATGGAGAATGATCCAAATCCAAGGAGACACATAAAGGTGTTCCAAGAAGGACTTTCATTACATGTTCATTACCGCAAGCTTGTGAAGTTTGTGTTCATGAGGAATGCAAAATTTTTATACCCACTTTGCAAGAAGATGCTCATAAGCATGCACCTAGTGGAAATGGAAAACAAGAGGATGTTGAAAGCTCTAAGGTCATTGAAACCATTATTGACATTCTGAAGAGAGCCACTACCTCATCATATTCACCTCCTCAAGAAGGCGAGAAAGGTGAATGTGAAAGGTATAAATCTTCCTTTAATCAAGTTTCTTTTGATTATGATAAACATGGTAAATCTTCACATAATATTTGGAGAAAATTTACATGTTCCTTTTGTGGTTTGAATAAACATACTATTTCGAGGCATTGGAAGAGGATAGCCATGCATGAGAAACTTTCAAAACAAAAGAGATATAAATCCAAAGGTCCATTCGATAATGGAAACCATGTTGAAAAGAAGATGCAATTATTTTTCACTCATTGTCATAAGAAGGGTCATCTTGTAGACAAGTGTTGGACTTTGCATCCAATAGGTCATCCACGACATTTGAAGAAGGTGGAGAGAGATTTAGGCAAGAATGGAAAAGAGGATTCCATAATTGATGTGGGTCAGGATGATACACATGATGAAGTGCAGTTGAAATAAACACCATTGAAATGGTTTGGAAAGAGATGGTTAGATTTATTAACCAATTAAGGCCTTTCATTTCTTTTGATAATTGATGCAAATATTTCCTTATTGATGCATTTCCTTGTTATTTGGATGCATTTCTTTTCTCCTGAAAGTATGTTGCTTATTGCATGAAGCAAGATGTTGTAAAACCAGAGTTATGTTTACTCACTTAGATGCAGCAAAGATGGGAATTTGCGACTACAAATTTGCACGCATGTTGCATTCTTAAACTTGCATGTTTTACACCAGGAAGGTGTTCAGAAGTGGAGTATGTTGACTCACTTTATTGCAGCAAATTTGGTCATTTCAACTCCTTAAGTATTCGTACATACCAATGGGACTCTTGTACTTGTGATTGTAATTGTGAGAGAGTTGAGAATTGTTATACATGCATGATATTTTGTGTGTGTGAACAATGGATTTTTTAATAGTTTCATTGTGTTTAGACATGCATGAGTGATTGACTTGTGTTGGTTGATTGATTTGTTAACATGTATGCTGTAAACTTGAGAATTTTGATCATTTTCACATGAATGAGTGTCGGCTTGTGTGGTCGATTTATTGTTACATGTATGTGTTGTGCTTATCAACACTCCCCCCCCATTTACTAGTATTAGTAATAACATTAATAAATGGGGACCCTTCCAAAAAGTAAAACCTTAGCATCTAGTCATGCCTCTTTACTTTTAGAATAAAATAAGATGTCAAAGTGGAACTTGCAAAATCATGGAAATTTACCTTTTCATACTTTAGGCACATAAAACTTCACAAACGATAAGTTTCTTAAATAAGTGCCACATGATCAAAAAAGCCTAAGAATAACTTTATACCTAGAAAGTCACGAATATTAAAGTAAACCTTGAAAAGACCCGCTTTTAGAGGATTATTTTCACATCGCAAAACAATTACGGTGGACCTCCCTTATAAAAGTTACCCCATGAAAATGCGATCCACGAAATGCGAAATCATAAAATTCCTATAAGCCTTCTCGCATCGCCATTTCAACCATGCAGCGAATGAACATAGAAAACGTCAAAGAATGAACATAGCAAGAGTGAGGAGTCAATTAAAGACACAACCCAGTCCACAGCAAATTCTAATCAGCAGACTTCGCTTGTAAAACAAGCTGATGCCTCAACTCCCCTTACAAAGAAAGCAAAGCTACCTATAATTGATTTAGAATAAGAATGGGAAAGTTTCAATTAGATACTCAACACGAAGGAACAAATCACAGAGCCAACAACAAACCAACAAGAAACAACCACATAAATGGTAATAGAAGGAGCTATTATCACTCAGGAAACAAATCATATTCCCATTGCTCCCACATCTGAGATTGTATTGAGAATAGAGGAAATTCCTCCTCTAGCTGTATTCTCCAGCCCTCAACATAAAGCCATCATTAGAAGATAAAGAAAGAAAATAAATTTGGATTCTGTGCTCACTCCTAAGGATGAACCTCTAGACGTTCTCTGGAAAGACCCATCTATAGATCCATCAACTATTCTCACTAGACTCTCACAGGTCACAAGCGCATATGCTTCAACAACCATTGACAAAGTAGTAGAGGTACAATTGTTGCTCAAAGAAAAAGAAGATAATATTTTGTTATTGGAACAACAGTTACAACAGGTCAGTATCAACCAACAAGTAGAAATGCAGTTGGAAAAACTTTAGCAAGATTTTCAACAAATGTAGTTGTCACATTAGAGCAGTTTAGTTGGTAAAGAAGCACAGTTATAGAGCATAGCAGAGCTACATAAAGATGATCCCAAAATTGAACAGTTTGTCACAAAAGCACTTGACCTCAATTCCCAGCTTTTACAATAGAAAGAACTATTATGCCAGAAGATTTCGTAGTGGAATTCTCACTGCGAAATGAGCGATAACATAACGAACCAAGCTGTGGAATTACGACTTGAATATGATTCAATTTTTAAGAAAGTTTAAGACTTCTTAGACTGGCAAAAATCTGAAGATGGGAAAAGAGCAGATATGCCCAAAATAGATGAATCGCACAAAGAAATCTTATTTGTGAAATGTGATTGTCAACTTAGAGAGGAAGAACAGGCAATGGAGGATGCGGCAACAATAGCAAATAGCATCATCAAATCTATGAATGAAAATATACACAATGCTAATTTGGTAGCAGAAACCACCCTTGGCTTTCTTCCAAAAGCACAACAACTTCAAGCAATATGGAAACACGCAGCGGAGGAAAGGGCAGAGGCAATTAGACAAGTAAACAGGTTAAACTCGGAGGCATACTAGTAATACCTAGTGAAAGCTCACAGCGAATGGATGACCATGAAGTGCTTGATTACTTCCACCGAGAAAATGGTGCCAGTACTTGTTGAGCTATGGAAAAGGTATGAATTTGCCATTTATTTCATCATGCTTTCCTTTAATTATATCCCCTTTATATTCTAAAGATATTCATATATCAAAGGATTATAGTAAAAACTAGGGAACTATTTATTATTACAATTTAGCTAATGCTTGTCTTTTCTCATGCAAGAAAAAGATGAAATGGGAAAACTACAGTTCCTTACCCGAGAGAAGGAAAAGGACAAAGTAGAGTAACTATTGTTCCCTCACCAGGAAGCAGCATTCAGGCAGCAAGCCAAGGATGGAGCGCATAGTTATGGATAAGAGCAGAGAAGATCACAGCATCAACACAAAAGAAAAAGAGCTAACTAAAGATGGAATATTGAGTAAGGATCGATGTTACTATTCTATCCATTGTTACTATTTTATCCGCCTAGCCATTATAAAAGGGACAGTGATTGTAAAGAACAAGAGGAGATTATTCAGAAATTACTTTTGTATTGTTACTTTGATCATTGATTCTCGTTGTTGAAACATAGTAAAAACTCACTGTAACCATTTTGCATATGATTAATATATAATACAGTTGTTGTTCCTTCTTTCATACTGAAGTAATCTGGCAGTGTTCACTAGTGGCTAAGGGCCTGGCCCTGGTGGATTCACTTGTTGTTCTTGTATCATTCCTTTATGATTTCTGCCGTGTGATGGTTTAGTTTTATTTCTATATATTGTAGTCACATCGCCTTATTGTTTCGTATTTCCAGACTTAATGAATTGATCTGTTTTATATGCTGTAACTGAATTGCGTTGCTGTTCATTTCCTCATAACAAGGTCACTGCTTTCTGCAAGTATATTGTTGTGCTGTTCATTTTACTTATAGAGCTTCACTGTTCATGTCAGTAACTTAGCTTTGCTATTCATTGCAGTTACATAAGTTTTTATTTTCATTTCTATTATATAGCATTGCTGCTCATTTAATTTCTGTAATCATTTAGGTTTGCCTTTTAACATTCTTATAGATAGCATAATTATCTCACTTCGATCAGTTGCAGTAGAATTATTGATTTAATTCATTGCCATTTCCAATTGGTTATTTAGTGTAGTGTGTGTGAGATCCACAACTGTAAAGAACATTAGCTATTATTGTCAAAGCTCTTAGATTGAGGATCTTATTTATGCTTGATTTAGTTTACATCAGTTAAACAAGGAATGAGTTATTGCTACTGTATCCTTGACCGATAATTGTTGTTACTTTGTTGAATAAATGATTCAGTTTCGGAGCATTGAGTTTCTTCTAATTGCAAGTGAGTTTTATTTAAAGCATCCATTTACTCTTGTATTTGAAAGCACTGTAATGCAATTTAGAAACATTAATCTTGAATAAATAGCCACCACAAACTGTGTACACTATTGAAATATAAAATCTTGCCTAGATTGATAACTAATGTGAGGATAATTAGGAGTTAAAAGACACCTTTTATACCTCAACATTTTGGCGCCGTTGCCGGGGAGAGTGTAGCCATTTCTAAAGAGTAGTGTGCATTTGAAGGGTGCCTATTAGGACAGAGTTGGGTATTAAAAACGAAAGGTAAGAACCTACGTACGGAGCATGTAAAAGCCCTGCTCCCTTGCCCGCTTTCTAGTAGGATTGTTAAAGAACTTTGGGTAGAAATAAATATTTGAGTTGTGTGTATGACTAAGAAGAAAAAACTTGAAAATAATCCAAAACCACTACCCAAACCTGACAAAGCTATGGGACTGGTGACCCTTGGTCGATCAACCTTCATAGACGATATCATTAAGAAAGTCGAATCTTAGCCATTAGTAGGCCCTAGAAAAGTTTCTTCTAAACAACCTATTGACACTCTTTGAGCCACGAACTCACCATCTGTAGCCTTTGCTGAGGTGCACAACAAAACAAAAGAAGTTGAGCAAGATTTTCAAGAAATTGAGAATTCTCACCCAATTTCTTTACAAAAAGGGAATTCTAGTAATATCCATGAAGGAGGAGGAGAAATAGGGGAAACAGAGGAGCCAAGATCCCCTCTTGAAATAGTTCAAACACTCAGCAGCTCAGATAAGGGGAGTGCTATTAATTTTATCCAAAAAGAAGCAGGAGAATCCGAGGAGCCAAGATCCCCCCAGGTAGTAATTCAGCAAGGAACACTTATTGTCCCAAACCAGGGAAGTGTTGCTAAGCTCATTCCTATTCCCTCAAGTCATCCTAGGAATAACTCTCTAGAAATCCCAGAAGGGTATTGGAACATATTTGATCAAATGGCCTAGAACCAGCAAACACCTCAAACCTCCACACTGCAGTGTCCCATCGTGGACACAACAATTAACACACCTATGAAAGACAATCCTCTCTAGAATATTCCTACCTTCTATGGGCTAACATCAGAGGATCCAGATGCATTTCTATTTGAGTTTGATGTATTATGTCAGGGGTATGACTATACCACCGATCCCCAAAAACTAAAATTAGTTCCCTCCACACTAAAAGGAACAACTTTACAATGGTTTATGGGGTTAGGTGGGGGCGTTATAAACGATTGGGATCAGATGAAAACTGCTTTTCTCAGGAAATATCAGGACTATTTCAAATCCAGAGAATTAAAGGATGAGATATTTCAAATGACAAAAAGACCTAGTGAAAGATTGGAGGAATATGTAGAACGCTTTCAATACAACATCAAGAGATCTCCTTATGCATCTTTACCCTTGCTGACAACGTGTTAAAAACTACACTAATTAAAGGGATGAAAGAACAATGGATTGAAACATTAAACATTATGGGTAAAGGTGACATATACTAGGGAAATTTTGCTGACATTGTTGATTTGTGTATCAGGAGTTCAAGAGGTAGCACAAGACTGAAGCCAACAGAAAGTGACATGATCACAAGGGATAACAAAATCTTTGGTGGAGGTATAACCTATGCAGAAATCGACAATCTACTAGAGGATTTCAAAACTGATATTCTAGGGACTCTGACAACACAGCTGAACATTATGCAAGCTAAACAAAAGCAAGCAGAAGCAGAACAAAATTTGGCAACATTCTACCCTAAATGCAGAAAGAAACATAGCCACAAAGAGTGCCCATTGGATATGGTCAAAATCTACACTATTTGTATGAAAGATCACGCCACAAAAAGTTGCCCATCACTCCCAGGACTAAAATCAGTCTACAAAGAAGCAGAAGAAGAAATAGAACCAATTTACCTACTAAATTAGAGCCGCCAGTGGCAGTCACGACCAACAAGTATGCCTATTGATCCATCCTCTTCTTTTCAGCCTCCTCGGTATAATGCTCAGCAGTATAATGGGATGTGGCAGAATCAGCCACCTTTCTCCAGTTGGTCACAACAACCATTCTCCATATCACCATGGCCAAATCAAACAAATCAAACCAATTGGACGAACTTTCCTTACTGTCCACCATTTTGGAAAAATAATGCATATTCAACACAATGGTCACCCTCCACCTCGCAGAGTCAAAACTAGAAGTTGAACTGGCAAAGACCTATAAATCAGCTAGCTAGAACGATCCCTCTCCCTCAACCCACACTGCCAGCACCATATACATTGCAACAAAACACCCAGAACAACTTAAGATCGCAGCTCCCTGCCCAGCCCAACTTGAACCCCAACAATAGACCGGTTCAATCTGTGCAAATAATTGAAGGACCAGAACCAGAAACTAAGTTAAGGGAGTGCAATGACCTTCAATTAAGATCTAGGCGTATAATAGAATCAGACGGAGATAAAAATGTTCAAACTAAAAATCCGTTACCTATAGAATAAACATTACAAGAAGAGAATCTGCTTAGACAGAAAACTCATGAACAAGAAACCACCTCTTCTCCACCATTCCCAGAATGACTGATCATACCTTGCCCAATAGAAAATCCTAATTTTGATCTTCTGGGAGAACTAAAAAATTTGTGTATAAAAATTCCACTCCTCCAGGCTATTCAAGACATCCCGATTTATGCAAAAACTATCAAAGAATTATGTATGAAAAAGCCAAAGAGGAAAGTAACAACAAATCCAACTTTCCATGTAGTCGATACCTTATTTAACTTACTATCAGGAAGAGAAGCACCTGTAAAATATGAGGACCCAGGAAATCCTATAGTCACGGTGAAAATCAATGGATGCTCCTTCCCAATGAATTAGTTGATTTAGGAGATGCAATCAATATTCTTACAACCACCACTTGTAAAAAAATTGGAATTACATCATTAGACCCAACCACAACCTTATTGGAGTTGGTTGACCGATCGATAGTCAGACCAAAAGGCACATTACATGATGTAATGGTGTATGTAGACTCCTGGGAATACCTTGCAGACTTTCTGATTATCAATCCTAGAAACCAACTGGATGGACACCCCTTAATTCTAGGTAGACCTTGGCTAGAAATTGCGGATACTTACATTAGCTGTTGACAAGACGACATGACTATAGCAAGAGGAAGCAATGTAAAGAATTTAGCCTTATATTCTCTAGCCCAGCCAAGTTTAACAATAAAAAAAAAAAAAAAGACAACCTGTATCATACCTAACTGAAAACATTAGATCACCACTAACCATAGAAGATGCTCTGGAAGTTAAAGACCAAACATAGGACGACATCATTAACAGCTTCATTAACCAACCAGAAACTGGGTCCCATCTAAAATGTCACATGATAGAAGTAGCATTAGATAATGAAGGAGAAGAAGATCCCCTAAAAGATACTCATAATAAATTAATACCAACCACCTCTATTTATAACATCGAAACCATAGAAATTGAGCCAGGAAAAACTTTGAACATTAACAAAAACCTGACTGCTAAATAGGAGCAAAAGTTGGTTCAGCTCCTGAGAAAATATAAAGAAGCCTTTGCATGGGATTACCCGGACATTAAAGGAATTGATCCCCAGTTGTGTACGCACCACACCTATACAGAAAAGGATGCTAGACCCGTTTTCCAACCCCAACGGAGATTAAATCCTCACCTTAAGGATATTGTGAAAGCTGAATTGCAAGCACTTTTAGATGTAAACTTTATCTACCCAATATCTGACAGCAAGTGGGTCTCTCCATTAGTAGTGGTGCCAAAAAATAATGGAAAGTGGAGGATATGTGTTGACTATAGAGAACTGAATAAAGCAACCAAGAAAGACCACTTCCCCCTTCTATTCATTGATTAGGTCTTGGACACTTTAGCAGGGAAGAAATTCTTTTCTTTCCTAGATGGCTTCAGTGGATACAATCAGATCCAGATTGTCCCTGAAGATTAGGATAAAACTAACTTTACCTGTCCTTGGGGAACATTTGCTTATAGGGTCTTACCCTTTGGGCTATGCAATGCACCTGCCACATTTCAAAGGGTTGTACTTAGCATTTTTTTAGATTTGATAAATGAAGGGCTCGAAGTATATATGGATGACTTCACACCTTATGGGGATGACTTTGAGCCAACATTACAAACATTAAAAAAAGTGCTGCAAAGATGCATTTCCACTAGGCTCTGTTTAAGCCATGAAAAGTGTCATATGATGGTGACCGAGGGACTCATCTTAGGTCATTATATCTCAGCAGCTGGAATACAGGTAGATCCAACTAAAATTCAGATAATTCTCTTAATACCTACCCCTACCACACAAATAGAGGTACGCAGTTTTTTGGGATTTTCTAGTTATTATAGAAGATTTATAAGGCATTTTTCTCAGATTGCTGCACCTTTATATGCACTAATAGGAAATATTGATTTCTTTTGGATAGATAAGTGTGACCATGCTTTTGAGGATCTAAAAAGCTTGTATCAACAACCCCAGTGCTAAGGGGCCCAAACTGGGATTTGCCATTCTAGATTTAATTTGATGCTTCAGACGCAACAACTAGAGTAGTTCTTGGACAGGAAGAAGATAAAAATCCATATACAATATATTATATTAGCAAAAATCTATCTCCTGCTGAATTAAACTATACTGTGACTAAAAAAGAATTTTTAGCTGTAATATATGTTGTAAATAAATTTAGACATTATATCACCGGATATCCTGTAGTTTTATATATAAATCACTCTACCATTAAGTATTTAGCAAATAAACCTATTACAAATGTAAGAGTGAAAAGATGGTTGATTCTCTTGTACGAATTTGACATCACAATTAAGGATCGACCTGGAAAAGAAAACCCTGTAACTGATTTTCTCTCACGAATGCTAAAGCCAGCGGACGCAGCAGAAGTTGAGGATCAATTTCCTGATGAACATTTATTTGTTGTTACTATCAGAACACCATGGTATGAAGATGTTGCAAATTACTTAGCAGTAGGCAAATTACCCAAGCACCTAATGCCTAATGAAACAAAACAAATAGTGCAACGCAATACCTAATTCTCTTGGATTGGGGGCTACTTATTTCATACAGGGGCAGATATGCACATCAGAAGATGCGTCCGGGAAGATGAAGTGTTTGACATTCTAAAAGCATGCCATGATAGGTCATGTGGCAGACATTTTGCAGACCGCACAACTGGTCACAAAGTCTTACAAACAAGCTATTACTGGCCCACTATATCTAAAGATTCTAAAAAGTTTGTTCAAGCCTGTGATAGCTACTAGAGGGCGGGATGCCCTGGACAATCAAATGAGATGCCTCTGAACCCGTAATTAGTAATCGAGCCTTTTGGGCGGTGGGCACTAGATTTTATTGGTCCTATTAACCCATCATCCAAGCAAAAAACATACATACTAGTTGCAACATAGTATGTTACTAAATGGGCTGAAGCAGAGGCGCTGCCAAGAGCTACAGAGGATTTAGTAATACATTTTATTTTCCAATTATTTGTGTGATATGGCCTGCCAAGAGACATAATTATAGATGGAGGACCGTAATTCGTAGGTAACAAGATTTCTACAACATTGAGAAATTACCATATTCTGCACAAAATTAAAACTCCATAGCACCCACAAGCAAATGGCCAAGTAGAAAGTACTAATAAGGTAATTGAGGCAATGCTTACAAAAATAGTTGCATCACATAGACGTGACTGGGCTTCGAGATTTCCATAAGCCTTGTGGGCATACTGCACAACATGGAGAAATACCATAGGATATTCACCATATCAATTAGTATTTGTTAAGGAACCCATCTTCCCAATCGAATTTGAGATTCAAACATTAAGAACAGTGCAGGAGGTGGGTTTGAATTTAAATGAAGATCAAACCAATAGATTACAACAAATCAATGAATTAGATGAAATCAGACTCTCAGCTCTTCAACACAGTGCATTAATCCAACAACAGATGGCGAAATGGCATGATGCCCTTATTAAAAAGAATATTTTCCACGAAGGAGACTGGGCACTCCTATACAATTCAAGGTTCTAGGATTTCCCCGGAAAACTCTAGACCAAATGGCTAGGACCTTATGAGATACAAAAAGTGCATGATAATGGCACCATTACATTGACAACCATCGATGGATCTGGATATTATTTCAAAGAGGATGATCATCGAGTGTGACTTTATCACAAACTGCTTACCAGGGAGTCCTTTTACCAACATTTACGGGAAGATTCCACCATGCAAATTCTCGTCGAGGAGGTTAACCCATCCTCAGCATCAATCCAGTAAACAACTCATTTGTTTTTGAATTTTGTATATAAACTTTTATTTTTAAAATTTCTTGTATAAACTGTTTTTTGTACAGATTTTAGTGTTGTTCCATTTAAGGAATAGTTGTTGTTCCTCTTAAGGAACAACAACCATTCCATTTAAGGAACAATAGTTTTGAGTGTGTTTTCTTTTTTTTGTTCCTCTTAAGGAACAACTGCTGTTCCTCTTAAGGAACATTGACTGTTCCTCTTAAGGAACAACAGTTTGCATGTTTATATTTTTGTTGTTCCTCTTAAGTAACAACAACCGTTCCTCTTAAGGAATAACAGCCGTTCCTCTTAAGGAACAACAATCGTTCCATTTAAGGAACAACAATTTTGCACGTGTTTATATTTTTGTTGTTCCTCTTAAGGAATAACTGTTGTTCCTCTTAAGGAATGGCAACCATTCCATTTAAGGAACAACAATGTTGCATGTTTACATTTTTGTTGTTCCTCTTAAGGAACCCCTATTGTCCCTCTTAAGGAACAACATCCGTTCGATTTAAGGAACAACAGTTTCGCGTGTGGTCTATTTTTGTTGTTCCATTTAAGGAACAGTTGCTGTCCCTCTTAAGGAACAACAGTCGTTCCATTTAAGGAACAATAATCTCGCTTGTTTGCATTTGTGTTGTTCCATTTAAGGAACAACTGTCTTGCGTGATCATCTTTTGCTGTTCAATTTAAGGAAAAACTGTTGTTCCTCTTAAGGAACAACAACCGTTCAATTTAAGGAACAACAATTTTGCATGTTTGTTGTTCCTCTTAAGGAACAACAACTGTTCCATTTAAGGAACAACAGTTTTGCATTTTTGAATGTTTGTTGTTCCTCTTAAGGAACAATGGCCGTTCCATTTAAGGAACAACAATTTTGCATTTCTGTATGTTACTGTTCCTCTTAAGGAACAACAGTCGTCCCATTTAAGGAACAACAGTCATGTTTACATTTTTTTGCCCTGTTCTGTTTAAGGAACAATTGTTGTTCCCTTTAAAAGGAACAACAGTTGTTCCATCTAAGGAACAACAGTTTGGTATGCACGTGCTTTACGCTGTTCCACTTAAGGACTAGTAGTTGTTCCTCCTAAGGAACAACTATCATTCCTTCTAAAGAATAGCAGTTTCATCATTTTTTTGCTTGTTGTTGTTCCTTTTAAGGAACAATAGTTTCACTTCGGTTTGTTTTTATGTTGTTCCGCTGAAGGATCGACACTTTCACTTGCATCTATTTTACTTGCTATTCCTATTAAGGAACATCTGTTGTTCCTCTTAAGGAACAGCAGTTGCGTGTGCAATTTTTTTTTTATCTTTCTGATATTCCTCTTAAGGAACAACATTTTTGCGTGCAGATGTCTTTTTGTTGTTCCTCTTAAGGAACAATAGCCGTTCCATTTAAGGAACAACACCTTTTTTTAGTGCCTTTTTTTTGTGAATAATGCTTCACTCTTCATGATCCTTTGAAAGCAAGAATACAAATATATGCAAGGATACAAAATTATAGGTTACTGGAATAAGCAAATCAAAGAAAAATTATCATCTTTAATGAGATTGCTTTGTATTGATTAGAAAAGGGAAGGACACAACTATCTATATTACTTTGTTGTCCTTATCTTCACTAGAACTCAAATTGATTGATTACTTGTATCATGCTGGTTCTTCCCTAATTCTCATAATTCTCTTTGATTATTATTAGTAAATAAGAATAAGGGTATATTTTCTTCCATTGATATGTTAAGACTTCTTCCACCATCCCTACTCTTAAGGAGTGTTGAGCCATCCTCTATATATAAATAGGAATTGCTATATAAAAGAAAAGAAAAAATAAGGAAAGAATATATATATATATAACACACACACACACACACACACACAACACACACACACACACACAACACACACACAACACACACACACACACACACACACACACACACACACACACACTACATACATACATACATACATATATATATATATATATATATATATTATATATATATATATATATATATATATATATATATATATATATATATATACTATGTATGCTTACTCACAATTCTATGATTTGTTAGATGGAGGATAGGGGGTCTCATCATGAGCCAGCCTACCATGATCATAAGGAAGCAATGAAGTGGCATTCCCACTATGGCCACCACACTAGGGATATGATCCAATGGACACATCAGAAAAATAAAATTCCTTAGAACAAGAGGTCTCATCGCTAGCCGACCTGTCCACTTTTCACTCCTTCCTAGTAAATGGCATTGTGATCTATCTAGTTACCAAGCCAGCACAATGGCCTCCATCCTGACATCACAAGGCACTTTCCTAGGCATACATAAATGATTATGGTTCCAAAGGGTGAAAAAGAAACTTTGTCAAGGTTATAAACACATGTGGGCAACAGAGCTTTGCTGATGGTATTGGAGTCATATGTTTCAAACATCAATAGTAATTATAAACTCTTTTCTTATTTCTTTATCTTTATTTCAAAAGAGATTATGTTCCCAATTCCTTTTGAACCTTTTATGCATGAAATATCGTTTAAAAAGTCAATCATAATAGTTTAAGTGGAATAATGACCGCATAACATCTTACCTATGTCAGTTGTCCTTTTCCCTTTTTCGCATCACTCCATAGCATCTCCATATTTATTCATAATTTCCATTTTAATGCATCAATTTCAACAACTCAATAGTTTTGTGATCTTGTCATAAATATGTACACCTTGCCATTTTTTCACCATGGTACGATTGTCGTCAGTACATCGTTCCTCCATTTAACCGGTCAAAGGCAACCTATCATTTTTCAGGGGGGCGCAGGTGACTTCCAAAGCACTTTTGCATATGTGTTAGTCTTTTATTTGATTGTACCAGGTTGCATGATATCCCATAATAGAAAGTTTTAACGGTAACTATGTTAAAAAAAAAAGGTATTATCCAATATTTACAGTTTGTTGTTCCATTGTTGGCTCTGTTCATTGTTGTGTAAAAATAACAGTGTGTAGAATTCAAACAAAATGGGGGGACAATCAGTACATAGCGAGCCACAGAAACTAGTAGTTTCCGATGTCGCATGAGAAATTCTAGTAAGGGTTGGATGGGTCACATATTTTACACGACTGCAACAACCCAATGAAACCATGGCTATTGAATTTTTACAGAATTTGCAAGATGATCATTCTATAGTAAGAGGAAGATGAATAACAATGACGGATACAGTAATAGTTGAGGTATCTAGACTACCAGCAGTCAGACCCATATGGAGACATAAAAAATTGAGGCTTCAAGATGCCATGTCCGTCTTTCGGGATGAGGGACAGAACCTGATTGTCAAAGGTAAAGGAGTCCAGCCTTCATCTCTGGGAGAACCATGGACAGAGCTGGCTAGAGTAGTTTAGAGCTACATTACATGCAACGAAAGAAAGGACATGGTAAGACCACGCCACCTTAAATTACTAGCAGTTTTAAGACAATTTTTTTTTTGTAAACTTGCCTACATATTTGAATTTTTTGTTGCATGATACTGATCAAAGCATAAAGAAATCTCAGCATATATATACGACTCTAAGTCATCATTGTCTAATTCGGTTGACAGTAAGCTACAATCTTGTCCAGTAGCAAACTAGTTGGGAATAATTAGTGTTTGCTATAGATGAGGGATTAGCCTTACCTGCCCCAAAAAGAATAAGGACCACCAGCACAACAAACAAAACACAAAAACATAGACACTCTTCTAGATTGAGAACAAGCATGGGAACACTTGAAAACCTCCAAGGTAGTAGCAGCCAACCCTTAGAATTATCTAGCCCTGAAAATGAGCAACCCTTACAGCTGGAAGGAAGAGACAACCAAGAATTAGAACTTGAGTAGGAAACATAGCATACTAGTGAAGAAGAGAGGGATGAAGCAAAACTTCCCTTAACTCCTAGCACAAGTCCACCACGAGACCCATTATATGAGGTGAAATTTTCCCAGATTTTGGCCAATGTGAGTGAATATATTCAGCCTGAAAGTCCGCTCAACCTCAATGTTGAAGTAGAACAATCAGAAGAAAACTCTGCCCATAATAGGAGTATATCAGAAGAAATAGTTGGTGAAGTAGAAAGAGGGACATAAACCGCTCAGGAAAAGGAAGACCAAACTAGGGTTATCCCTCCAGAAGAACCTAGTCATGTCAATATAAACACAGAAGATGTGGGCCAAACAGAGGAAATGGAAGCTAGTCAAGGCAAAGACACAGCCCTTGGAGAACAAAACCCAACTGAGCAACCAAGCTTAGTAAGAGCAGAAACGATTAGTGAAATAGTTGTTCCTCCTAGGAAGAAGAAAAGCAAAATTAAGAGGTTGCGAAAGGAATAACAGAAGCTATAGAGCTTAGTGAAAAGACTTAGACTAAAGATAAGAACATTAAAAGGGAGAAAAATTGCAAGTTGAACCCCGAAAATGGTGAATGCAGCCATTCAAACTGAATTCCATGATACAAGGGCTACAAAGACTCAAATCGAGCCCATATTCATTCAAAATGATAAGGAATAGCATGCAACCATTACAGAAGCGGCTACCCAAACAGAGACTGCACATTTTTGCAATACAATTGTTCAAACGGAGGCAATACCCTCCAACAGTGTGGACACCCAGACAAATATCCAAGCCAAAGATGTTTTGATAGGCAGCGATCCTGGTATAAAAAATCTTCAATAGGAGCTGGCATAGGCTTAGCTGACCATAGAGAAGCTTGAGGAAGAGATTGTTCCCCAACAAAGGTACCAGGAATTACAGAAGCAATTGCAGAATATCAAAGCGTTGGAAAGTGAGGCCTTCGAGAAATGTCGGAGGGCAGAAGAAAGAACTGAAAAGATAAAGAGCAGATTGGAAACGTTCATGTGTCAGATGGATACTCTCTATTCCCTTTACATAGATGTTTTAGCATGCAGGTCCCCTGCCAAGAACTATGCTGTATTTATTTTAGAACAATATTTATAGTTAAAAATTAAGGCTGTTAGGGCAGGGAAACCCATAGAATTAAAAACTGTTGAGGATTTCATAAACTGCTGTAAACACCATGGAGTGAAAGTTCAACACTTACTCTGTGAGTTTTATTTACATAATTTTATACTGGAAGAAGAAATGGAGAAGAATCCCAGCCCTTTTGTGGGGGATGTATAGTTTCAAGCGTTCATTTCATTTGATGTTAACCAGTTGACTGGTTCAAATCCCATAACACTTTCCAGAGGCAAGAAAAGGGGTTTGACCTTTGGGTTAGGGGTGAACGAAAAACCCATTACAACTGCTGACCAAACATAAGATTCTAATGCAAAAGGAAGGAGTAATCCAGACCTTGGGACCCATCCACGAAGGAATTGTCCAGCAAGGGGTAGAGTATTTTCTCTCTATCAAAGACAATTCCTTGGCACCAGCTGAATTTAGATGGAAAACTTCCAATCGTAATGTACAGGATAGAGAACCATTTAACTATAAAAACTTTAAATTAGCTGCAGATCACTTGGTTACTTATAGCAACCTCATCTTGAGGGAAGGGCCATATTGGCTAGGCTATCGATTTCATAGTCCTATTATCTGGTATCCTACAGAAGGGTATAAAGCTATATATGAATTACCTGAAGGACAGACAGGGCACATCTTTGAAATTTTGACTAAAAATCATGGTTTTAGATCACTTCATAACATTCCTTCTCCGACTTATTCTTTGACTGCTTTGCACACAAACTACATGGTTTTAATGAGGGCATGGAAAAGGGTAAGCAGGGGAGTGTTGAGCTATGGAAAAGGTATGAATTTTCCATTTATTTTATCATGCTTTGCTTTAGTTATATCCCCTTTATATTCTAAATATATTCATATATCAAAGGATTATAGTAAAAACTAGGGAACTATTTATTATTACAATTTGGCTAATGATTGTATTTTCTCATGCAAGAAAAAGATGAAATGGGAAAACTACGATTCCCTACTCGAGAGAAGGAAAAGGACAAATTAGAGTAACTGTTGTTCCCTCACCAGGAAGCAGCGTTCAGGCAACAAGCCGAGGATGGAGCGCACAGTTATGGATAAGAGCAGAGAAGATCACAGCATCAATGCAAAAGACAAAGATCTAACTGAAGATGGAAGATTGAGCGGATCTCTCAGGATCTCTTGATCCTGAGGGATCGCTATTACTATTCTATCCACTGTTACTATTATATCCGCTTGGCCATTATAAAAGGGACAATGATTGTAAAGAACAAGAGGAGATTATTCAGAAATTACTTTTGTATTTTTACTTTGATCATCGAATGTCATTGTTAAAACAGTGTACGAACTGGCTGTAACCATTTTTCATATGATTAATATATAATACAATTGTTGTTCCTTCTTTCATATTGAAGTAATCCAGTGGTGTTCTTTAGTGGCTAAGGGCCTGGCCCTGGTGGATTCACTCGCTGTTCTTGTATCTTTCCTTTACGATTTCCACTGTGTGATGGTTTGGTTTTATTTCTATATATTGTAGTCGCATTGCCTTACTGTTTCGTATTTCCAGACTTAATGAATTGATTTGTTTTATATGTTGTAATTGAATTGCGTTGCTGTTCATTTCCCTCATAACAAGATCACTACTTTCTACAAGTATATTGTTATGCTGTTCATTTTAATTATAGAGCTTCGTTGTTCATTTCAGTAACTTAGCTTTTCTGTTCATTGCAGTTACATAAGTTTTGCAGTTCATTTCTATTATATAGCGTTGCTGCTCATTTACTTTCTGTAGTCATTTAAGTTTGCCTTTTAGCATTCGTATAGTTAGCATAATTATCTCATTTCGATTAGTTGCAATAGCATTGTTGATTTAATTCATTGCCATTTCTAATTGGTTATTTAGTGTGGTGTGTGTGAGATCAACAACTGTAAAGAACATTGGCTATTACTGTCAAATCTCTCAAATTGAGGATCTTATTTATGCTTGATTTAGTTTACATCAGTTAAACAAGGAATGAGTTATTGCGACCGTATCCTTGACTGATAATTGTTGTTACTTTGTCGAATAAATGATTTAGTTTCAGAGCGTTGAGTTTCTTCTAATTGCAAGTGAGTTTTATTTAAAGCATCCATTTACTCTTGTATTTGAAAGCACTGTACTGCAATTTAGAAACATTACTCTTGAGTAAATAGCCACCACAAATTGTGTACACTCTTGAAATAGAAAATATTGCTCGGATTGATAACTAATGTGAAGATAATTAGGAGTTAAAAAGAAACCTTTTATACCTCAACAACACTCACCAATGTCGTATTTGCACAACAAATGAAAGTTGAAGTCAGCCAATCGACACTCCTTAAACCTATGCTGGATATTTGCGATCTCAAGGACCAGATGCAAGATTAGCCATAGACATATTTTATTTTTGTTTTTGTTTTTGTTTATTTTCGCTTAAAATGAGGCAGGTCGTTTAAACCTCCTCATCTATTTTTGTAATTTCTATTTTTAAATTTCATAGATTAGTATTTAAACCCCTCTCATGCATTTAGAGAGGGGTCCAGAAATTTTATCAAAAACATTCTTCAGAGTGTGCTCTTTTGCCCCCAACTGAGGAGATTTTGTAAAATTAATGGAACACGATTTCTTTTCTACTTGAGTTTAGCATCTTCTACTGAAATTGCACTTCTGTAGTCTTAGTTGATGTTAAGTGATTTGAAGGTAGATAAATATTGCTCAAGCACATGAGTAGGATACAAATGATACTTCTACCTCTTAATGCTTTTAACTTGTGTATCAAGAAATAAATAATTTTTCAGTTATTTATGTATGAAAGTTTAAATTCTTAGTTATCATTATTTCACTTTTGTATGATGATGATTTATTATTTATGCTAATTATATGAATCTCTTTATGCGATATATCTCTCATATCGTTTCGGCTAACTTTTTATACAAAACGATAATTATTAAATGAATTCTCTTCTTATCGTGATTGAATGATCTTTATTATCAATTACTTTTAGAAATAATTTTAGGTCACATATATAAACATTACTCCCGGGATAATGTTAAAGTTAGATGTTTTCTTTGATTATGATAGATTGCATACGATAGTTAGAAGATAGACTAAGTTTAGAATAAGTATTCACCCTATAAAACCCATAAAAGAGAAACATCATCCCATTAGCACGAACATCATAAACATATTGGGAAACTGGTCCCATCATCCCCAGTCGGAGCCACTATTCCAAATGGAAAAGGAGTTGTCCCAAGGTCTGGACCGAGTGGTTATCCCCCTTGTTGGAGTCCCGATTTTTCGAGCCTTCAACATATTTGGCGCTAGAAGGAGGGCTTGACTGTGAATGGAAAGTAAATCTACATCTTCATGCCATTCTAAGAGTAAAACTCCCTCACCATCACCCTCAACTTCTCGTTCTCATTCCAAATCTCCTATCTTAGAACCAGAAGTTAAAAAGAAAAATACAAAGCACATTACTAAAATCCCAAACAAGCCAGATCATTCTTCTTTTGATCCCCTTGAAATAAAAACTTTAATCCATAAGTTACCGGGGATTTCAATATCTCAAGAAGAATCTAAGTTATCCCAAGGTAGTGTCACTTCTCATCAAACCCCATCTCAATGATTGACTAGAGCATAAAGTGAAAAACTAGGAATCCCACCAGTTAAGTTTCCTCTATCAAGTCATAAGAAAGCTAGGAAAACACCCGTAGAATCTCAAAGTGAGGTTTTGTCATCATTTTATTCCACCATCCCATCCATATCATCACAAGGTTACTCATCCATCCCTCAACTCCAGAGCATGGTTCATACAAGTACAAGAGCAACATCCTCCTCTACCCAATCACCTTCAATTACTGCCACACCTTCTTCTACCCATATCCCGACGATGGCAGGAAATCCACAACCGAGGCCATGGGCCAATCCAGGGGCTGTAAGAATAGTTGCACCTTTGTCTCAATTACCAGCTCATCCTGAGAAATGGTTGCCAAAATTCAATCCTGACAATGGCTTGTTAGCCAAAGAACACATAAATAATTTTATGCTATCTGTTAATTTGAATGGAGTAATAGAAAAGGATGTAGTTGTAAGATTATTCCTCTATACTTTACAAGGAGCAACAGGATCATGGTATTTTTCATTACCATTAGGCTCCATTAATAACTGGGATACGTTTCAAGATCAGTTTTTAATAAAATTTGGGGATGATAGGTCCACAACAACCTTAATAAATGACCTCTCCAATTTAAAAGCGGAACCAAAGGAACCAATTAAGGAATTCAACTCTCACTTCAATAAATTATTGATCAAAATACCAACAACATCTAAGCCTAGCAATGAAGTCCAAAATGAATGGTATATTTCTGCCTTACCTTCAAATTCAGCCATCTTTGTAGACAGAGTTGCCAAGCCAACATTAGTGGAAAACATGAAAGAGACAATAGCTATAGAGAAATTTATCCTAGCCGTAGAAAAGAAAAACACTATAGATGAAAGGAAGTCTAAAAAGGTGTCTTTTAGAGATGATTCTAAGAAGAAACAATTGAAGGACCCTTTCGATCTAGAAGGTTTACAAAAGGTATTGAAGACCATATCCAATGAAATGGTTGATATAAAGAAACAAGTAGCAGAAACCTCTTCCAAGAAACCTTTTAGACCTTATAAATGAAATCCTCCAACCAATTTTAAACCTCCAAATGTCATAACAAATGCTAAATTAGAAGGGGAAGAGGAAGAAGTTTCAAATGAGGAACAAACTGACGATGAAGAAATCGTAGAACTACAAGGAATGTGGGACTTCATTCTTCCAAATCGGGAAGATCAAGAAGCATTACCTGTTGCTACTAGAAGTAGAAATCAACTCGACCCTCCATAGTCTAGTACAAAACAAAAGAACCCAATTCCACGTCCCAAGGATAAAATCGTAGGTAAGAAATCCTCCCCGAAGTCTACTTAGACAAACCCAATCCAATTTGATTTGACATCTTCATCTAAAACGCTTATCGTCTCAGATGAAATGGAATACAACATTGTTGAAGATATGATGAAAACCAGAGAAAACATTACTCTTCATGAGATCAGTAAGTTAAAACATCAACATAAATTACTCTTGAAAGAGCTCAATGCAGTACCTACTACGCCTCTTCCCACCGCTATGATTTCACAGGCTACTCATGAAATAGGAAGACCTCCAACTAGCATTGCAAATAAAATCGACCCAACTGACATTGCTCTGATTGGCGGAAGATCCAAATCCCATACTCCTCCATTTCTCCTTACTTTTGAAGTTTTCAATAAAAAATTGCACAATTGTCTAGTTGATTCTGGTGCATCATCTAACATTTTACCTAAGATAGTTTGCACTAAGTTAAACATTCAACCTCAGAAATCTGCAGTACGAAAAGTACAGCTAGATTAGTCTCGAGTTGAAGTCGTCTAGGAACTTAATCAAGTGACCATAAGACTTTCGTCAAACCCAAAAGTGCGTCAAGTCATTGATATACTTGTGGCTGACATTCCTGAATTTTATGGACTAATCCTTAGTAGGAATTGGTAAAAAACGCTTCACGGTTACTTTGCAACTGACTGGTCTCATATGTGGCTCCCCTACAACAACAAACCAAATCAAATCAAAGTTGAACAAGAAAAACATCAAAAGTACATAGTGACAGAATTAGAAGGAGAAAACGAGCCTGTAGCGTATGACAACAACATAATCGGAAATTATTTTGTTGAGTCATTCTTAGGAAATTTCAACGGTCATGCTTCACCTTTTTTGGAAAATTCCGTTTTATCTCAGATAGAAATTTTTTCTCAAGCTGACACTTCTAGATGCATCAATTTTGTAGATAAACCAGTAAATAAAACCTTGTTTTGGAAATTATTTTTCAATGGTTCTAAATCCAATGATGGAGCAGGAGCAGGTTGTATATTAGTTAGTCCAAGAGGAGAAAAAACCATGTTAGCATGTAGACTTGAATTTGATTGCACAAAAAATACTACTGAATATGAAGCATTGGTTCAGGGGTTATACAAAGCAATCAGACTTAATAGCAAATATCTTCAAGTATTTGGAGACTCTGAGATTGCCATTAGGCAAGTAATAAATACTATACACTGTCTGTCAGGGCATTTGAAACACTATCAATCTTTAGTACAAGACCTGACCTCACACTTTGCAACATTTAATATTTCATCTATTCCAAGACTCCAAAACGCTAGCGCCGATTTTCTTGCTAATATAGCTTCCAAGCTTATTCCATTAGAGGACTACAACCCAGATAGATTCTCGATTGAATTAATTTTTAGACCCTCTATTCCCGATAACATTACCAATTGGAGAGTTTTCAACAATGACCCTAATATCATAAGTTTTCTTACTTCAAAAGGCTCTTACAATAATCAGATAATTGACGAAGACCAACATGAAAAACAACTGGAACAATAAAACAACATTAATGTTATACCAAAATCTATAGTCAAGTTAGAGGAACTATATGACTTAAAGGACATATTTCAGCGATCCACCAATTCAAAACTCCGGAGTTCAACTTTGAGATACGAATTAATCAATCTGGGGATAGACATGAAACCACAAAACATCAACCTAGGCCTTGGCCTGACATCTGAAGAAAAATCAGCTTTTATTCGATTGCTGAAACAATACAAGAGTGTATTTGCTTGAAATTACCATGATCTTAAAACCTATGACACTTCAATAATCCAACATACAATTCCTATGATCTCCGATGAAAAACCTGTTCAGTAGAAATTAAGGAAGATACATCCTAATTTGGAAAGCCAAATTAAATCTGAGTTAAACAAATTACTAAGAGACAAGACTATTTTTCCTGTCAGACATTCTAGATGGGTCTCCAATCTCATCCCAGTCAGAAAGAAAAATGGTGATATTCGGATTTTTATAGACTTTCGCAACCTCAATAAAGTTTTCCAAAAGGATAATTTTCCATTGCCTCCCATGGAATAGATATTACAATCAGTCGCAGGGTTTGAATTAATGTCCTTTTTAGATGGCTTTTCAGGGTATAATCAAATCTTAGTCCACCCAGATGATCAATTGAAAACTACGTTCAGAACAAAATGGAGCACTTATGCTTATGAAAAGATGCCATTTGGGCTAATCAATGTTGGTGCCACGTTTCAAAAAGCCATGGACATTGCATTTAAGGGATTAGTAAATAGGTCAGTGGTAATCTACTTAGATGACATAACGGTATATTCTAAAAAATGTATTAATCATCTCAGAGACTTAAAACAAATCTTTCAACGTTGTTAAAAATATGGAATTTCTCTTAACCCCAATTTTTTTTTATTTTTTTTTTTACATTGAGTGAAGGAAAATTTCTTGGATTCATAGTATCCAAATTAGGAATCCATATTGACCCAGATAGAATCAAGGAATTTTTTTAGATATCTTTACCCCATAATAAAAAAGCAATGCAGTCTTTCCTTGGTCAGATTAATTTTGTTAAGTGATTCGTCCCTAATTTTTCAAGAATTGTGTCACCTCTCCAAGCCATGATAAAGAAACATTCTCTTCAAATGGGGTCATTTGGAACATGAAGCATTCATCTTGATAAATCAAGCAATTATAAATGCCCCATCTCTAGGAACACCAAATTTTTCCAATCCCTTCACCCTATATACATTCACCTCTAAGAAATCATATGTTGTCATACTCACACAAGAAAATCAAGATAAAGCTGAAGCCCCAATTGCTTTCTTCAATTCAAATTTGCAAGGAGTTGAATTAAATTACTCTGATGTTGAGAAACAGGCTTATGTTGTTTTCAAAGCAATTAAACACTTTAGACCTTTCCTTCTCAAGACTCACACCAAAATAATAGTACCATTTCCAACAGTAAGAAATCTTCTGATACAAAAAGATGTGGGCGAAAAGAGGGCAAATTGGGTCACAACCCTGCAAGAATATGACACTGAAATTAAACTAGCAAATATCATAAAAGTTCAAGGTTTTTGCAGGATGTTGGCAGGAGCATTAAACATATCACAATCGCGGTCTTCAGATAGTGAAGTACAAATGTATGAGGTAATCCTAAAAGACTCTGAATTAAGATATGCTGATATCATTTTCTACCTAAAAAATGGATATGCCCCTCCACATTTGAATTACACAAAGAAAAGAGCCCTAAGGCTAAAAGCTAAACAATATCAAATCATCAATAATGTACTGTTTAGAATGAATTATGATTATGTTCTCCTTAGATGCCTCGAGAAATCTAAATGCAGAAAAAGTATTGCAGGAACTCCATGATGGATCAATAGGTGGACACTATGCAAGAGATGAAGCAACACACAAAATCTTGCATGTTGGCTACTACTAGCCAACTCTAATTAAAGATGCACACAGTTACGTATGTTGGCTACTACTAGCCAACTCTAATTAAAGATGCACACAGTTACGTAAGAAGATGTAAGATTTTCCAAACTGCTGCTGGAAGACAGAAGAAACCATCATTGCCATTACATCTGGTCAACATTGATCAACCATTTGAACAATGGGGATTAGATATAATAGGTGAGATCGTTCCTCATTCTTCTAAACAACATAAATACATCCTTACAGCTACTAACTATTTTACCAAATGGGTAGAAGCAGTTCCACTCAAGACAGCCAACTCTGAGAGTATCATTGAACGTATAGATCAATCATCATCACCAAGTTTGGCTTGCCTTCTGCCTTAATGTTTTATAATGCATCCTATTTGTCAGGCAATGCCATGACAGAATTTGCTCTCAAAAAAGGTTTTAAACTCAAATATTCTGTTAATTATTATCCACAAGGAAATGGGTTAGCTGAATCAACGAACAAAAACCTTATTAGAATTATTAAACGGACTACTGATCAAAATCAAAGAAACTGGCATAAGTCTTTAGCGTATGCTCCCTAGGCAGATCAAATAACTCAAAAAACGTCCATCGGCACTTCTCCTTTTAATTTAGTTTATGGGAAATAAGTGGTCTTAATCTAGCTATTCCCTCACTAGCCTTAGTTCAATTTATTGAAGAAACTCCTTCCTCATCCATCCAATTAAGACAATTACAAATTATTAAACTTGAAGAGGAACGAGAAAAGGCCAGAATTACCCACGCGCATCATCAACAATTAGTGAAAGCCTCTTTTGATTCAAACTCAATGCCTAGAAAATATTTTCAACTTGGAGACTTAGTAGTAAAGTGGGATAAATCCCATGAAGAGAAATGAAATCATACTAAATTCCAACGGACGTGGCTTGGACCATTCCAGATTGTCAAACTCATTGACCCATCAACTTTCATGTTACAAGATTTAGCAGGGAAAAAGGAAACTTTACCTATTAATGGACAGGTCCTAAAGAAATATTTTCCATAGAAGATGATCTCTTCTATTTTTTCTGTAGGTCATAGTTTCAGTTAAATTTTCTTTTGACAATAAAACAAGTTGAGAATGTTCACTTTTGGTTTGATGAAAAGAATAGTTTCTCACTTCAATTTTTTTTCTTCGCTCATATAAGTAGGAGTGGTTATGAAAATTAATCTCCATTTATGAAACATATGGTTAAGTGCTATTATTTTGAAAAAAAATTCCTGTTCTTCTGTTTCAACTATCTGAGTTTTGGTTAGAATCAACCTTAGGAAGAAATTTTCCTTACATCAGCCACAAAAGGTATCAATAACAAAGCAAAGACTCTCTGCGGAAAAGCTATTTTTAAACTCTACAATTGTCGTCTAGGAAAATTCTTAAGGAACCAATGACTTCCCCCCCACTCGAGGAATTTGCAAGATTCAAGGAGTAATCCAATTATACACTTTAAACTTAAAGAATAAGAGGTCTCATCAAGAGATGACTTATTATGATCATAAAGATTATAACTAACTGACATTGCCATACTGAATATCAAAATAGGGTAATGGATCGAGATTGTTTCAATCAAAAAACAAGGGGTCTCATCAAGAGCCAGCTTGTTCAGTTAAGTTAAAAATCAAGTGAATGGCACTGCCAATTTTGGCCACCAAACCAAGACATTGTTCTTTAAGAAATAAAAGAGAAATAAGAAAATAAAAAGCAATAAGTATATAGGAGGATTTATATTTGAAAATTGCATTCTTCTCAAGTGAGACACTGGATCATTGCTGGGTAACAGGTAACCCTGTCAAGGCTATGAACACCTGTTAGTAGTAGAGGCTCTACCTACGATAAATGAGTACACCAAAATTGATCTAACGAGATACTTTTGTTTTATCTTTACAACCAAGTAATGACTGAAGTGAGTAAAATGACTAACTCTGAGAAGAAGATAATCAGAATAAAGATAGTTAGAACAAGATGTTGTTATTAATAAATAGCACTATTTACCTTATATTTCGTACAATGTAGTTTCATTTTCAAAACCATCTCTATTTTGGAAGTTTTAGAAAATTCAAAAAACCCTCAGAGATAACTAGTTCTTCCAAGTGAACTGCCAATTGTTGTGTTTATCAACAAACCCCCCACCCCCCCAATTTACTAGTATTAGTAATAACATTAATAAATGGGGACCCTTCCAAAAATTCAAATCTTAGCATCTAGTCATGCCTTTTTACTTTTAGAATAAAATAAGATGTCAAGTGGAACTTGCAAAATCATGGAAATTTACCTTTTCATACTTTAGGCGCATAAAACTTCACAAACGATAAGTTTCTTAAATAAGAACCACATGATAAAAAATGCATAAGAATAAATTTATAGCTGAAAAGTCATGAATATTAAAATAAACATTGAAAAGACCCGCTTTTAGAGGATTATTTTCGCATCACAAAACAATTATGGAAGACCTCCCTTATAAAAGTTACCCCATGAAAACACGATCCACGAAATGCGAAATCATAAAATTCCTATAAACCTTCTCACATCGCAATTTCAACCATGCAGTGCTACTCAATAAAGCATAAGTAGATATTGCAAAATGTGATACCATCTCACATATCACATATTGCATCAACTCACATGGTGGTAGGTCTTAATGAAAACAAGTTTTTGTGATATAGTGATCTGCGATATTGCGTAGCAAATCACAAAATCGCTTTTATCGCAACTCAACGGGCTCACAGTTCTAGGAGAGTACTTCCCGACTTTTGATGTAAAGTTATGAACATTAAGTTAAGCATAATGGTTCATTAGTGGACATTTATTAAAAGAACGATTATGATTAATTGTGAAAGGCCATTTTACGCAAGTTGATATCTTTAAATGTGATTTAGAATTAAAGACCTTCCGTCACCTTATTTTCATCCTTCTATTGATTTATTTATGCATTCACTATCATTTTTATCCTATTCTTCTCTCTGCTTGTAACTTTCAGGAAGAACATAAAGCAGGACATCCAAAGAAATGGTGAAGAAAGGAAAGGCACCTGCTTCTGAGAAGTTAGAGATGACCCCCCTATTCACAGATACTAACTGTAATCGAGATGCATGGATGTCAAAATGGGAGACTATGTATCAGCTATTAGAGGAAGAACAACCAAGAGTTATGGAAACAACAATTACAGTGGATGGACGCAGTTCTTCTGATGCTTCTCTAATTGAACTTGCATGCTCATTCTTGCACTGCATTGTTGCAAGACCAAAGACACTCCCTTATACCGACATGGCTAAGTGGATAATAGATGATGTGGACATATCGGAAAGAGAATTCAAGATAGCAAGCCAAGAAGTCATAGGGTCGTTTACTCCAGACAACCTGAGACTCATGTACCATCTACCAAAGCTGCAGGCCATCTACAATAGGCAGTTTGTCGAGAAGTTCGCCAAGGAAAATGAAGACTTGGCAGAATGCATGAAGAATTGGTCAAACAATGAAGAAAGACTCAAGAAAGATAAGAACGGTATGTACATCACAGGTTCTCTTAGTTCCCCTTTCTGTTTTACTGCTGCTATGTTATGTAGATTGTTTGGTAAATCAGATAGCACCAAATTCTAGTCATAATGGTTACCCCTAGTAGATGCAGCTGTCAATGTTACAATAATGAATTGGGCTCAAATCCTATCAGATAACTAAGCCACAACAATTTTAGAGTACAGAGGAAAAATGAGTATTGCTTCGAGGGTTTACCCTCCATTTTTCATGAACGCCTATGTTATGGATTATATTTGTTTTGGTTCAAAATTCCCTCTTATGGGATGGAAGTGGACTGCTCAAAACCCACTTCCCATTCAAATATATCACAAAGTCATGTGGGAATCTAATTTCGTGCCACAATTTTTCAAGATTTGTCATGGAGTTATGATTTCGATTCACAAAAAGATTTACAACCGAGATGCCCCTAGGTTTTCCCAAGAAGCCAAGGTAGATATTCTCCCCATAGCCAGATGGTTCAGGGAAGAATTATTCACATATATCAGTGTTCGATAGTATTGCCTCACCCCATGTTATACCTTTTTATGTCCTGGACAAACTGTGGCTAGGGAGATATCCTATTAGACACGCGGTGAGGGAAGAATGAGTAAGATACTGAAATATTCCAAGAAGACCATTTGGCCTCAATTTCCTGTAACATGTGGAGTATTTGCATTGCATGACTTAAGACATGCTTTCAAACAAGTTGACAATGTATTATCTTTGTAATTACGCAAGTTCCCAGGAAGGCAATATGATCCCTTTGGTATTGTAAAGGATTTTAATACAATGGTCAAAATAAGAATATTTACCCATGAAAAAGATCCCTTTGATGATGTTTTTCCTGCAGAAAAACACCTTCAAAGAAGTGCAACATATGGCACAAATACTTTTTGATCAAGAAGGTCTCCAAACTTTTGATAATTACAGAAAAAAAGGTTATCTAAGGTCCCATTGGACCAACTACTCATTGAGTTAGTAACATATCCTACTGCCAGTGCAAGCACAAGTGGAGACTCAAAAGAAAGATCCAAAACAAGTTTTGGAAATGAAGCCCCAGAAAAGCCTATCGATCAAAATGAGAAAACGTTAGAGAATGAACACAACAAGAGTGAGGAGTCAATTAAAGACACAACCCAGTCCACAGTAAAGTCTTATCAGCAGACTTTGCTTGTAAAACAAGTTGAAGCCTCAACTCCCCTTACAAAGCAAGCAAAGCCGCCTATAATTGATTTAGAAGAAGAATGGGAAAGTTTCAATAAGATACTCAACATAGAGGAATAAATCGCAGAGCCACCAACAAACCAACAAGAAACGACCATAGAAATGGTAACAGAAGGAGCTGTTAGCACTCAAGAAACAAAGCATATTCCCATTGCTCCCACATTTGAGATTGTATTGAGAATAGAGGAAATTCCCCCCTCTAGATGTATTCTACAGCCCTCAACATAAAGCCATCATTAGAAGAAAAAGAAAGAAAAGAAATTTGGATTATGTGCTCACTCCTGAGGATGAACCTCTAGACGTTCTCTGGAAAGATCGATCTACAGATCCATTGGCTAATCTCACTATACTCTCACAGGTCGCAGGTGCATATGCTTCAGCAACCATTGACAAAGCAGCAGAGGTACAACTGCTGCTCAAAGAAAAACAAGATAATATTTTATTATTGGAACAACAATTACAGTAGGTCAGTATCAACCAACAAGCAGAAATGCAGTTGGCAAAACTTCAGCAAGATTTTCAGCAAATGCAGTTGGCACATCAAAGCAGTTTAGCTGGTAAAGAAGCACAATTATAGAGCATAACAGAACTACATAAAGATGATCCCAAAATTGAACTGTTTGTCATAGAAGCACTTGGCCTCAATTCCCAGCTTTTACAATAGAAAGAACTATTATGCTAGAAGATTTCGTAGTGGAAATCTCACTGTGAAATGAGAAATAACATAATGAACCAAGTTGTGGAATTACAACTTGAACATGATTCAATTTTTAAGAAAGTTTCAGACTTCTTAAACTGGCAGAAATCCAAAGATGGGAAAAGAGAAGATATGCCCAAAATAGATGAATCGCAAAAATAAATCTTATTTGCGAAATGGGATTCTCGGTTCAGAGAGGCAAAACGGGCAATGGAGGATGCGGTAGTAGCAACAAACAAGGTCATCAAATCTGTGAATGAAAATCTACACAATGCTAATTTGGTAGCAGAAACCACCCCTGGCTTTCTTCCAAAAGCACAACAGCTTCAAGTAGTATGGAAATAGGCAGCAGAGGAAAGGGAAGAGGTAATTAGACAAGTAAACAGGTTAAACTAGGAGGCATACTGGCAATATCTAGTGAAACCTCACAGTTAATGGATGACCTTGAAGTGCCTGATTACTTCCATAGAGAAAATGGTGCCAGCACTCACCAATGTCGTATTTGTAGGAAAACTGAAAGCTGAAGTCGACCAACCGACACTCCTTAAACCTATGTTGGATATTGTGATCTCAAGGACCAGATGCAGGATTAGTCACAGACATATTTTATTTTTGTTTATTTTCGCTTAAAATGAGGCAGGTCGTTTAAACCTCCTCATCTATTTTTGTAATTTATATTTTTAAGAATCATAGATTAGTATTTAAACCCCTCTCATGCATTTAGAGAGGGGTCCAAAAAGTTTATCAAAAAAATTCTTCATAATGTGCTCTTTTGCCCCCCACTGAGGAGGTTTTGGTAAAATTAATGGAACGAGATTTATTTTCTACTTGAGTTTAACATCTTCTAATGAAATTGCACTTTTGTACTCTTAGTTGATGTTAAGTGATTTGGAAGTAGATCAATATTTCTCGAGCACATGAGTAGGACGTATTACAAATGGTACTTCCATCTCTTAATGCTTTTTACTTGTGTATCAAGCAATAAATCATTTTTAGTTATTAATGTATGAAAGTTTAAATTCTTAGCTATCATTATTGCACTTTTGTATGATGATGATTTATTCCTTATGCTGAATATATGAATGACTCTTTATGCGATATATCTCTCATATCATTTTGGCTAACTTTTTATATGAAACGATCATTATTAAATGGATTCTTTTCTTATCGTGATTGAATGATCTTTATTATCAATTACTTTCAGAAATCATTTTAGATCGCATATATAAATGTTACTCCTAGGATAATTTTAAAGTTAGATGTTTCTTTGATTATGATAGATTGCATATGGTAGTTAGAAGATAGATTAAGTTTAGAATAAGTATTCACCCCATAAAACCCAAAAAGAAAAACATCATCCCATTAGCACGAACATCATAAACAGATTGGGAAACTGGTCCCATCATCCCCAGTCGGAGCCACTATTCCAAACAGAAAAGGAGTTGTCCCAAGGTCCAGACCGAGTGGTTATCCCCCTTGTTGGAGTCCCGATTTTTCGAGCCTTCAACAGTATGTTATATCAACTTGGAAGAGTTGATTTTATCTCCAAATATGAAAGGGAGATGTGACGAATTGTTTCATGAGAATGTGGAATTTTTGTTGTAAAATCGTTAAGTTGTTGTATATGCTTTTGCTTGACTTGAAATTCAGTTGTTTGAAGAAGCATGTTTTGTCGCCTTGTGTTTAGTAAACCATGATCTAAAAACCAAGATGGTTTATACACAAAGATGTGAGAGTGCATGGCAATGTTCACATGATGTGACATTTGTTGCTTTGAAGAAGCAAAAAGAAGAGGTCGTCAAGTTAGATTCTTGCATGAGTGTTTTTCAAGGTTAATGGTGTTTCTTGTGACAAGATGTCACAAGATTTTGGAAGGTCCATGCTTGAGCAAGAGGCTCATGATTAGGCTTCATTCTCAAGTCATGACATGCATCATGTTAATACTGGAGGATAATGGAATCAAAAAGTGAAAGTGGACAAAAATGCCAAAATAAATTGCATCCCTTGTAAAATATCAAATGGTCTACAATGTGATTTAATGTGTTGATGCCAAGAAGCAAAAGAGATGGCGAATGCATTCTTCCATATGTATAATTTGGAATCGTGGAGGTAAAAGAATGGGTATTCATTTTCTTGTTATTATTGATATTGGAACTCATTGTTGTAGTTCACTTAGATGAGCTTAACTCAGACAAGTGGTTTCCGAGGATAAGCTTGCCTCAAATGCATGTGTTGCAAAGGAGGAACATGATTCTCAGTGGGAAGGCCACCAGTCAGCTTTCCAAGCACTGAGGGATCACTTTTGTACAGTAGGGTTTTTAATCAGCAAGCAACCAACAAGTGTTGGACTGGGTCAGCAGCAAAAGGAGAACATTGGTTGAAGTGCGAAGCCATTTGCAAGGAAAGACATGTTAGTGAACCCGAGTGGTTGTCATGGAGATTTTTCCAAGTAGAATCAATTGATAGAACTTGGGAAGGAGAAGAGTATTAAGCTCTCATCAGTGGGAAGGAATGACCAAAATATGGATTAGGGGCAAAAATTTGCTCAAAAATCAAAGACCTCAAAATCAATCAAAACCTAAATGACCGAATCTGTCTCGGTGATATGATCCCAACGCAACTCGTTTCACTCAAAACAAAGTTCGTATGAGAAAGATAGAGTGTTCTGATTAGTTGGTCAAATAGGCGAATTTTGGTAGAGGCTGCCTGGGATACTGACTAGGCATCTGTACAAGCCAGTTAGCAAAAAGAATATTCTAGGAAATATTCCTTCAAATATTCCCATAGGTGGACCAATTGGATCGTGACACTTTGCGGCATGTTATTGGTCACAACATATTTGGTGGACCAATGAGAGCGTGACATGTGGCAAGCTCGGAGGCCGCCACATGCCCTCTTAAGGGTCAGATAAAACTTTATATGGCAAGATGGGGAGTCGAACCTATGACCTTTCCCATAGTAGTGCTCTCCCTTACTATTATACCAAACTATGTTTATTAATAATCATAGTGCATGACTTATATTTAAAGACATAAACATGGCAAATTGGGGAGTTAACTGCTAGCATAAACTGCCAACATGTGACCACCACTATTTAATCGCTAGAATTAAACATTAACCGCGTGGATTAGGTGGAGTTTAGTGCTAATTAAGCCATGATTATCACTAATTAAGCGGGATTAAGTTGGCAGCGGTTTGGTGGAACCGACAAATCCGGAGCTAACTCCAAATTTGGCAAGTTAACTGGAATTTCTCCAGATTTAGTAGAGATTTCCTAGGAAAAACTGAAGAAGCCATAACTTTGATAGTTTTCGACCAATTTTGGCTCAAAAAGAGTCATTCCTAGATGATTTGGATGCTCTAAAACAAAATGGAATATGTTTCAGAGGCATAAAGGCACTTCTGTAGGTGTTTTTTCTACGTTGAAGTTTAAGGAAGCCTAGGGCCACTAAGAGAGGAGGTCAAGCCTAGATTGGGTGAAGTCCAATTGTAGAGCTTGGAGAGTCATTTTTGGGTTTTTGGGGTCTTCTGAATCCAATGGATGAGGTTTCAAAGCCATTGGAGCACTTCAGGTGCATGTAATCAGAGAATTTACCATTAATCCAAAGAGGGCCTAGCCATTGAAGCAAGTCCAAGGAGATGTATCCCACGAGGGGTGAACTCCTTTATCATCTTTGTGTTATGAGATTTCTATTTTTTATTCTTTGTAATTTGCTTGTTGTACATGTGTTTTTAAACATCTAATTAACCTCATGAATTTCTCATAATTGACACATAATCCTTCAAATTTTGGTTAAATTGAGACGATCCTAAATAGATTTTTTATATTGATGAGGGAGCTTGCATATCATTAACAAGTTTGCCCAAAATTTCATATCATTTCCCCAAATGTGGGGTTTTCCCATAGCATGGAGACCATATCTTGTGCTCCTCTATTTTGTGATCTTCATGTTTAGATAATTACTTGATAAAGAAGTAAAAAAAAATAATAAAATTCCAACAATATCACAAGTAATTATGAAGTAAGGATAATCAAAATTAATCTACAAATACCTTGATTTTCCAATAGGAGGAGTGATAAGGACTACATGCAATGTATATATTATCGATGAAATTCAAGGAGAAAAATGCTACATTGGATAGAAATATGAGGGTTGGATATGGCATAAAAGGCTAGGACACTTGAGCTTTAATAGTTTGGTAAAAATCAGCTAAACACAAGCACTAAGAGATATGCCCGAAACCTCGAAACCAAAAAGCACCATATGTGGATCTTGCCAACATGGGAAATAAACAAGACTGGGCTTCAAGTCAAAGGAGTGCTCGACATCAAAACCAACAGAGCTTGTTCACACTGACCTATGTGAACCAACAAGAACACCAACCCTACAAGGAGAAAGGTACTTTAGGTTGTTTATTGATTATTATACTAGAATGGTTTGGGTTTCACTTCTTAAAGAAAAATCAAAGAACTAGATACTTTAAAATCATTTGAAGCCTTAGTTGAAAATGAAATCGTTCTAAGAATCAAATGTCTAAGATTAGACAGAGGAGGTGAATTTATAGTGAATTCTATGAGAAATATGCAATCAAGAGCCAACTTTTAGTTGCAAGAACTTCACAATAGAATGGATTCATATAAAAAAAGAACATATTAGGGAAAGAAACAACAATAACCATGTTGTTAGAAGCCAAATTACCAAATAATTTTTGGAGAGAAGCATTTGTTATAGTAGTGTATATTATGAACAAAGCACAACCCTGAGTTAATTGCAATAATACACCATATGAGCTATGGAAGGGCAAGCCAACATCAATTAAGGATTTCAGAATTTTTGGAAGAAAATGTTACATGAAGATAAATGATGATAAATTGGGAAACTTTGTTTCCAGAGTAGACGAGGGAATCTTCCTTGGATACTCACCAAAAAATTAAATATTACAAATGCTACAATAAAATAATACGCAAAGTTGTGGAAAGTATTGATGTAAGAATAGACAAAGCATTGCCAGAGAAAGAAGAAAAATAAACAAGTGAGAATATAGAATATACCATCTATGTGGACCAAGAAGAGATTACCACAAAGGAAGAACAAAAAGAAGAAACATTGTCTCCATCCAAAATGGATTTTAAATTTGTACAAAAACATCACCCAAAGAACCAAATTATTGCATATCTTGATGCAGGAATACAAACCCGAAGAAGAATTACCAATTCACCAATAAAAGACAATTTTCCTTTGTTATCCAAAATAGAGCCAAAGGAATTTGCACAGACCAGTAAGAAGAAGAATTGAATCAAATTAAGAAAAAAGGAACATGGGAACTTGTGCCATGACCGAAAGATAAAAAATTAATTGGGACTAAGTGGGTATTTAAATACAAGGTGAATGAAGAGGGACAAATTATCATAAACAAGGCAAGACTTGTTTGTAAGGGCTATGCACAAGTTGAAGGAATTGAATTTGAAGAAACTTTTGGTCCAATTGCTAGATTAGAAGCAATAAGAATGTTCTTGGAATTTGTGTGTTCAAAAGGTTTCAAAATTTATCAAATGGATGTTAAATCAATGTTTCTAAATGGAGACTTAAAGGAGGAAGTATACATCGAACAACCAAAAGGTTTTGACTTGTATGAAAATAAAGACTACATTTACAAATTGAATAAAGTTCTTTATGGGTTAAAGCAAGCTCCAAGAGCTTGGTATGCCAAGTTGGACCACTGTCTTCAACAACAAGGTTTCAAAAGAGGGTTGCTAACAATAATACATACATCAATATGCAAAAGGAAAACTTATTGATTACTCTTGTATATGTGGATGATCTCATCATTGGAACCATTAATGATGATATGAGTCATGGATTTGCTCAATAAATGTAAAAGGAATTTGAAATGTTAATGATTGGAGAATTATCTTCTTCCTTGGACTATAGGATTCTCAAACCATCAAAGGAATATTCATATCCCAAACAAAATACCTCAAGGAAATGCTCAAGCAATTTGGAATGGAAGAATGTGCACCAACTCCTATGATTATTGGATGAAAGTTGAGAAAGGATGATGAATCCCCTGAAGTCAATTCAACACTTTACAGGTTTGTGATCAGAAGTCTACTATACTTGACAAATTTGAGACCAGACATTATGGAGGCAATTGGAATGGGTGCAAGATTTAAATCAAAACCAAAGGAATCACATACACAAGTAGTGAAAAAGATATTTGTATACTTAAAGGGCACACTCAATTTTGGACTTTGTTATCCCAAGAGTACATATTATTAATGTTAATAACATACACAAATGTTAATTGGGAAGGTAACATTGATGATAGAAAAAGTGCTAGTGTGAGTGAATTTTTTCATGGGAGATTGACTTGTATCTTGGTTAAGCAAAAATAAATCATCAAATTCTCTTTCCATAATTGAAGCTAAATACATAGTAGCAGCACACTATTGTACCCAAGTTTTTTGGATGAAACAAACTTTGCAAGACATCAAAGTGGAATATGATCAACGCATTGTTACTTTCTATGACAACACTAGTGCAATCAATATCTCCAAAAATCATGTCATGCTCTCAAAAACAAAACATATTCCAATCAAATATCATTTTTTTAGAGAAAAAGTCATTGAGAAAAAATTCACAATGGAATATATTGGCACTAAAGAACAGATTGTTAACATCTTTACCAAACTTTTTCCTAGAGAAACCTTTGAATATATCAAGTAGGATTTGGGAGTGATCTCTCCTTTATCATGGTCAAGGAAGCATAAAATCAAGGGAAACACCCTTTGCTATTGATTTTGAATCGAGAGAGAATGCAGATAGGGAGAGAAGTTATTAGAAGAACCAAATATCAAAGTATTGTTATCAATAACAAAGGGTGAGATTCTTGAAAATGGTTTCTATTGATGTCAAAGGTTGTGAAAATGAAAGAGACAAAGTTGCATAGTCAAATAACACATTTCAATACCTTTTAAACAATATATGGCACACCTTCTGAAAATATTATTTTTTGAATTTTTGATGCCCCATTTAGATACCTTATCTTTGAATGCATTTTTACGCCAATTACCTAGTTCAAATGGGAGCATAATATATATGAATAGGAATCTTATTTTGAGACCTTTCTAATGGTATATGGCGCTCCCTCTAATTCCTCATAGTTGAGGAGATAACGTTTTGAATATTCATTATATGTTGCTAGCTACACAAGTTAGCTCAAATAGTGGACAAGTCAGCTCGGTAAGTGGGTATGTCAACCTTGCTTTTAAGGGTTAGTAACAATATATATAGGCATAAAAAGGAACCACTTAGGGACTCACTCAAATAACTCAAATCCATGTAAGTGAATAGAAGGAGGATTTTTTAGGTTCATATCTCATGAACCAGAAGCAAAGAGAATCTGAATTTGAGAGTCTTTCTGTGGAAGTTTGTTGGCACATATTTTGAAGGGATTTTAGCATTGTCCTTGGGAAGGGTTTTGGTTTGTTTGAGGTCTAGTTTAAGAGTACAATACTAGATTTTTGAGGGCCAAATCCAGGCCTCTTAAAATCCTAGTCAGTGTCTGTTGAAGTTGAGTTGTGGTATAGAAGGAGGTCAAGTTCATCTCTATCTAGGTTGAGTTATAGGCCTATCTTGGAGGTTGATCTGTGGTACAAAAGGGGGTCGAGGTCATACTTGTTTTAGGCTTAGTTACAGGCCTGACTTGAAGGTCTATTTTTCGTATAGAAGGAAACCAAGTTCTATCTATCAAGGCCGAAGTTTGAGGATCGAGATCTGTTGTTTTATAGGGCCAAATTATTCCATTTGAAGGACTCTTTCAAGTTTGAAGGCCAAGCTCAATTTGCTAACAACAGTCTTGTGTGAAGGAGAGAGGAGCAACTACTAGGAATATAAACTTTCTTTGACTAATAATTGATTCATGAACAAGTAAACAAGTTGGAAGTTGGAGCTCACTAAGGATTGGTGTCCTCATCTCCTTGATAGGTTGGAGCCTGCTATATTTATAAGTTGGTGCTTACAGGAGGATTGGTGTCCTCGTCTCTTTGACAGATTGAATCCTACTAATTTTTTAAGTTGGTGCTTACAAAGGATTGGTCTCCTCATAAATGATTATAATAAATTGAAGATTATTTTCAAGTGTTTCCTCTTTAAGTTTTTATTTTCACTTTGATTTTTGTGTCCATACATTGTGGATGAATGACTATGTGACGTGAAATTAGTTTCAAGATTAGGTAAAAAATTGTTAAAAGTAATGAAATAGTGATTCACCCCCTCTATGTGTTTCCAACAATATTTTTGTTGATCTCTCAAGAAATGATTGTTTATGTTTGAAAGGGAGAGATAGCTAAGAATAAACACTTGACTAGGGTGAGAAATTAGATTTATGTTTCTAAGAAGAGGTCCTTCTGCATAGTAAGAGGAAGAGTGTTCATTGTAAATAGGAACATCAATAAGACAATGCTAACAATAATACTTTATTCCAAAAATCATTAAAATACAAAACATTCTTAAAGAAATTTAGAATGAAGACCATTTCATAACCTAAAGTGTGAGAATTTCTGAATCTACACATCAGAAATCCTACTGCAATCACTGGTTTATCATCTCCTACTTGTTCTTTACATTCAACAAGTTATTAAATAATTTAAACATCGATGAAAACACTATTGCAGACTACACATACATATAGATCATGAACTGAAATAAAATGAGATAATCACACAAGGGACACTATTATTTTTGGACAATCATCCTCAGAAAAACCCAATTCGGGAAAACCGATGCAGCATATAAAGGGTTTGTATTATTAGATAGATTTCTAAATACAACTAGGGTGCAAATTCCAGCTCACCCAAAAGTGAATATACCTGACAGAAGTACCTCTATCCAGAGACATATATTTTGGCAAATCCAACAACTAGATGATCAAACCCCACAGATGACAATGTTGTCCCCAATGCTGGGCAGCGATGGTTGCTCCAAGATCTGTGCTAGAACTGTGTCACCTCCTCTAGGAGATGCATCACCCTCTCAGTGAGCCTCCCTTGTGCAGAATTCAATATGTTGAACTGCTTCTCTCTCTACCCCACAGAAAACCCCAATGCTGCCTCTAAGGGACTGCGTCAACCCCTCTAGCTTCTGTGTCACTCTCTCTAGAGCTGTGTTGTCTCTCATGATGCTACTCTGCCTCTCTACACTGTATTCTCGGCCTTGTACTGAAGTCTCTCTGCCAAAATTCCACTCTCACTATAACTCAGATCACTAGCTCGATTTTCTCAGCAAACCACGCCCCAGAAAAATCAAACCCTTTGATCTCTCAAGTGTAGCTCCAACTGAACCTCAAGCCTCCTCTTATACTTTTCTTGTTGATGAATCAACGACTGAGATTAAGTCCCTAATCAACAGCTAAGATTAAATAGACTTAATCCTCATCACTTAGAATTTTCTCACCCATATTCTTATTAATACCCATTAATATTTTTATTTTCCTAAGTTTAGACTTAGGAACCCATTAAAAATATTAATTATTTTAAAACTTCTCATTCGGGAGGAATTTATCCAAATGATTTCTGGATTATGGAGATCTCATGTTTTCTATCCCCTCCACAAAATTCCGGAGCTAGAGCACATCCGATGCCACCCGAAATCAACATAAAGCTTATCCTTTGGAATGGTAATAGAAATACATAGATTTGTAAATCATAAGTGTAAGTTCAAAATGGGTGTTTTAAATCTATTTGTGAACAATTTGGAGTGTGATGTTGTTGTTAAATGGTGTTTTCATTAATGCCAACATCATTCTATGAATTCTCTTAATATACATTGTGGATTGTATTAGTTGGAATCTCCAATGGAAAAGAAGCCCTAGAAGAAAGAAATCCCTTGCAGTGTGGTCATAATGCCCCGTAATTGATGAGGATTTTTTTATGGAAAGGTCATTATTTTTGAAATTATGATCATCATCATTTGATTCTCCTCATCATGTCGATTCTCACTGTAGGTGGTAGATCTCCTAATTCCTCACGGTTGAAGAGTTACACCTCTTTAAAGATTGGAGCCCCATTTTTGGTCAAGAAGCCCCAAAGGATATGCTACAAGAAATTTTTTTATTATTAAAGAAAATAAAATTAAATTGGGCTTATCCTATTCTCATAAAAAGTCAATCTTTTGTCCCTAATGATGGATGGAGTAACCATATGAAACGTTGGATTGACTAAATCAATTACACAGTTAATTTCCTAAAATCTCCAACAAAGTCAATTTTTTCAAGGACAAAATAACCAAAAATATGAATTGAAATGGTGGTGGGGTTTTTGGCTCCAAAATTAATTTTTGAAATTCAAATTTCAATTTGGTCCTCTCCAACTTTCAATTCGGATTTCCCCCTCAAGGAGTTCCCTCGACCACTATAAATTCACATTCATTTGCCCTCAAATGATCATCTTATGTGCTTTATCTAACATATCTTTTGTATATTTTGTTGAGGCCTTGAGTAGTCACATTTAACTAAGTAGTAGGTTGGAGATTGATGAAATTTTTGGGCTTAATTTTAAGTCTTTTGGTTATTGGTTAAGGTACTTAGTGTTTTTTTAGGCCATTTAGCGCTTTTTTGAAGTAAAGAAAAGTTCATCATTTGAAGCCCTAATCCTTCATGAGATCACTATGACCCTATGGATTAAAGTAAATATGAATAAATGGTCAAAGTTCTGGGTTTAAATTTCTAATCCTTTGGTTGAAGATATTTCTTGGAGGTTCTAAGATTATTTATGGGCTATTTGCATCCCCTGAAGGAATGAGGGTTTTCTCACTTCTATTCGGCCTCCTTGTCAAAGATTTTTGAGTTTTACATGCTTATATTTCAATATGAATTGAAGGATTACTTTTGTGTATGGTTCAAACTTATTTGGAGCATAATTTCTTGAGCCAACTCTCTAGCCTATCCAAGGACTGTGAAAGTAATATTTTGTAGACCATTGGAAGAGTTTTCTTTGTGAATGATAAAATTCTGAAGTGTTTTCTCTGTGCAAATGAAGCTCCTCTGAATGAGATCCAAAACGTCTTCTTGTGCACAATTTGTGGAATTTTGAGATATATCAGATTAATATTTCCAAGCTCTAATCAAGTTTGTACTAAGGCATGATCTGACACTTATGTAGGACGAATTAAGGAGTATACTTTGGCTTATTTACTAGTTTTCTCTGGGACGAAGCTCACTTCAAGACCTAGTGGAGACTGTGGTAAGGTATTTATATAGACATACATCTTAATGAAATATTTATTCCTCTTGAGGCTCTATTTGGTGATAATCTAGGCGTTTCTTTGAAGTATAGTGAAACATATTCATACCTTTTGTTTGACAAATTGTATCTATGGTAAATATGCAGCATGATTTTTGTATTTGGCACCTATTTTGACCTTCTATGATTGATCTTGAGCAAAACACTTTTACAAATCATTACTTTTTATGACAAACCTTATATGATATTATTCTTAAGATTTGTAGCAGACCATTCCAGGGCTTATTGCAAACCTATATGATGTTTTTTCTCTAAAAAAATTGGTTGGTTGGGGTTGAGTAGATGAAAGTCTTATCCTTGTACCCAACCAAAATCTGAAGCAAGATTGTGACATCCTTGAGGTATGTTTATTGTTTGGATACTAAAAGTTTTGAAGTTGACCTTTACTATACCGAAATTGATAAGAGGTAGTTTTGAAGTTTAAATCTTGATTGGCACTTCATTGCATATCTAAAGTATTCATCACGAGTCTTGAGGGTTAGACATTGTCATTGTTAACTAGTGATTTGGAGAGTAGAGAAGTTGTGCAGAATATTACTCATGTTTCTATGAAGTACTTGATGTACAAGCAGTATGATTGACAAAGTATAGGGACATAGTTTGTTGACAATCTGCATATAGTTTTCATTTTATTTGGTGTCCTCGTGTGAACTCATTGCCACTAGAATTGACAATATGGGCAAAGAAGGTTGTTGAAAAAATGACGATGTGTGAGTTGAGTTAATGTGAGTTTGTTTGATTTGTCATAGATGCATGGTTGTATGAGTCACATGATGTATGTTGATGGATTAATGAGGAGAGTTGTGTTGAGTTAATTGGTTGAGAAGATTATTTTTTTTATATGTATGATGATTTGCGATCTCATGTTGGTGAGATGTTGTCAGGTTTTTGAATATATTGTTGAGAGAGAGTTTTATGTCACAGATATCTCATTGGTTACTAACAGTTATTGTTACAGATATGCTAAGAAAATATTTGACTATTAATGTTAGTTGCTAGGACTTGTTATCAATATACATATTGATCAGAAGTAGAGAAAAATGTGTATTATAGTTTGTTGAGCACCAGTGAATCCAGTTTGAAATGAGATGAAGTCATGGTCCGTTGTGGTAAAATGAAGGTTGGAGCCTTCAAGGAAAGTGGTAGCTTACAAAGCAGGGCAGTTGGGTTGTGTAAGGAAAGATATTGGAGTCTCCTTCAAGTTGGATCCTGAGGACACTTCAGGGCAACAGTATGATGCTAGGGCAAGCTGGAGCATGTGCAGGGCATTGGAGCGTCCTTCTAGTTGGAGTTGGTAAATCAGGACGTTCGAGCATCCTTCCAATTAGAGCTGGTAAACATGGTATTGGAGATTCCTTTCATTTGAAGCTAATAAATTGGGGGGTTGGACCCTCCTAATTATATTGGGAAAATCTTAGAAGTTGCAGCTTCCTATTGATGTAATTTTCAAATACTTATATTGAGAAGCATTTGAATTTTTTTCTCCCAGAATGGTTTCTACCTAAAAATATAGTGTCTATTGTATTTCATATTTTGCATTGTTGAATGGTGTTCTTGATTTATGTTTTGATATGATGTTGATGCTAATTAATTCTTTGAAGATTGAAAATTAAATTATTTAAGTGAAATATTGATTCACACCCCTCGCATTATTTCCAAAAGTTGTGTCATTAGACGTCCATAAAGTTTCCACTGGGATCCCTTATCTATCTAACATATATGTTAACTTCTTGAGAAGAGACAACAAAGAGAGGTTAGTAAAAAAAGAAAATTCATACCTTATTAATAGCTACAAGAGTAAGAAAATTGTTGAGTATGTTGGAAGTTGTTGTCATTGATGTCAAGTGATTTCAAACTCAAGGCGAGCCTATTGAATCTATTAGTAGTATGATAAGATTATGATGTCCTTGATGTCTTGGTTGTTTGTTGAGTCTATTATCAACATGCTAAGCTTATGATGCAATGGATGTCTTTTTTTTTGTTGAGTAGAATATCTCTAAAGGCATTTTTTCTACAGATACCTTGTTCAAAAGAGATTGAGGAGTTCTTAGATATAGCCCTCTCAGAGAGTTTTCCAGTGGTATATGGTTAGTCTAACTCCTTGGGAATAAAGAAAAATATGAGCTTGAACTGATGGATCCCAAGCATAGTTCCAAATGCTCAAGGTTCCAAGGTGTCCATCCATACGGGGGTCGAGATGGGAAGATGTTGGTTGAGAAAGGTAGATGAGTGGATTTTGGATTAATTCGAGCCTTCACTACTAATCTGGGCATCTATAGTGTGGGTTGAGTAACAGAAACTACATAGTGAGTTCATGCCAGATATTATGATTCCTAACATCAAACTGAAGGTGGAACCTAATAAGACATGGCAGTACATGTGGTGCCATATGGCAGAGATAGGTGTTCAAATATGTAACTAGGTTTGGTCTTCATAATGACATGCGTAATCATGATTTTATGTAATTTATGTAAAGAAGAAAACAAATTGTAATTCTTGAGTTGTGGGTTGCATGAACAAGGAATTTTATTTTTATCGGTGAAGCTCCCATTTTGAGCTATTAGGTTTGGTCATCAACTCATAAAGTCTATTGAGTCAATGCCAAGTATTATAGACCCATTGGGCATGTTACATATGTCTTTGAGTCATTGTAAAAATTCTAAATATCCTCCAAGACCAAATCAAATCACCTCCAACAAGTCAACCTTCAATAAAGCAATCAACCATCACTAAAGATCAAGTCGACCTAGAAGCATTATCAAGTTAGCATCAAGTCATGGTAAAGAAGCCTATATAAGGAGGCACTCGGCCTCTCTCAAGGACACACACTCACTTGTGACTCGAGCACAAGGAAGAAGAAATGATGCAAGATAAAGGAGGACAAAAGAAGACAAGAAGATAAAAGTTTTGGGATCAGTTTTGCGTTGCTTCTCTCCACACGTAGAGTCTCCATCTACTGCAAAAAGGTTGAGTTGTAGTCACACCAATGTGTCAAAGATTGGTGTCAACAAGGTCTAGATTGAAGAATGAATTCACCAAGAAAGAGGAGGCATAACGAAGGCAAAGGAAGATAAATCTCTCCATTATATTATCTCTCATGTGATCTAGGTTTTATGAAGCTAGGGTCGAAAGGTGTAGAAATTGAAGGTAAGCTGAAATTGCAGTAAGAAAGGAGAAAGTTCTAGTAAGAGTGTTGTTGAGGTCGAAGTTAAATTTAAGGATGAAGTTTATTTGAATTAAGGATTGATTTGGTCTTGGAGGATCCTTGGTCAAGGGTCTAGGTCTTGGAATTCATCAATTAAAGATTCTATAAGAAGAAGGATTCATTTGGGTTTTCCTCTCAAGATTGGAGAGTTTTTGGCCCTGGATGATCACCTACATCTTTTTTCCTTTGTCTCATTGTTCTTTATGATTTTGGTATCTATTTGATGAATAAGAACACATAATAATAATCAAGTTAAGAAGAACACAAATAAGAAAAGTAAAAAGATGTCAGAAGCAGTTATCATTACTAGAGAAATAACCTCTTGAATCTACCCTAGATTTCTCAGCACCAGTCCCATGATATGGCAAATTGAGGTGAGGAAATGTCACACTTTGATGACATGGAAAGGTGACATGGTAAATATAGGGGCAGTAAGATGATGTGGCACCCTGTGATCATGACACATGGTAGGTAGATTTTGACATTTTTGGGTGGCAAAATGGCCTTCTTCTGAGTGACACAAGCTAGTGATGTGGCATGAAAAGAGGTAGAGAGTGACATGGTAGATGACGTGGAGGAAACATACAAGTTGGTGTTGAAATCCTTGAGATTTGCAACAGGAGTGTTTTTGCAAGGGTTCACTGTGTTATGGAAATTTGGCATTTTTCTTTATTTCGAAGTCTAGAGACAAAAAGGTCATCTTCCATTTAAGGATCATGTGGTGCAAGTGATAGACAAGTGAATTGGTTACCAAATCCCCGGATCTGGGACCCAACACAAGGCCTATCTGGCCATCCAACCTAGCGGAGGTGTAAGTGTTAATTTGGCATCTCAGTGACAAACTCCAACTATGGGACGAGATTTATCTTTTCAACGGGACAAATTTTGTTGATTGAAGCACTCAATTTGGACAAGGGAAAGTATATTTTTGAATTAAGCCCCACATGTACATATTTGATCAGGTCGACCCAAAAGATAAATTGGACACACATGGATGGCTACAAATACAAGTAAGGTGACCCTCATTTGCAAATCATCATGAATCATTATTATATTATTCTTTATTTGGTTTTTGGCTCACATGGGTCTAAAGCAGTTCACAGAGGTTGGCTCACACAAGTCAGAAATTTGCACACATGTCTAGGGTTTTGGGTCATAACCGCAAGCTTGTAATAGGAAATTTTCAGCTACAACCACATGCACACAAGCTCATGCATGTAATTGGAGGGTTTTAGCCACATGCACATCACTCTCTGCATGTGGTTGGAACCTAGGGTTTGGTTTTATCAGTTGACCACAGGGTTCATTTGTTGACCAAAAACAGTGACAATTGATCGCAAGCTTTTGAATGAGGGTTTTTATTATTGGCATTGGTGGTTTCATCTCATGTTTTCATTTAGTTAATTCTGATGGATAGTTGTATGGATGAAGATATGGATCTTTATACTCTCTTTTGTTGAATCATTCAAAGACAATCTAATGAGAAGAAGAATTTGAAAGGGCTTTCCCATAATGGGTTTTTCCCTAGTGTCTAACCAATCTTGGTGTCTCTATGTGTGAATGTTTTTCTTCTATTGTTCCTTTATGTTTCATTGCATTGATGATGATGTTGTTCTTTCTATATAATTGCATATGTTGATGAATAAAGTTGTCAATCTGAATAATTATATGATGTTATGTGGTGAATGTAATATGAAAATGATGAAATGTAATTATCAAATCAAATAACAATATATCCCTAAGAAAATATAACATAGTATTAGATTCGGGCTAAAGAAAATTCATTGAAGATCACCCCCATGAAGACAACTTTGATGGAAGCTCAAGAATATGGTGGATACCTAAAAGAATACTAGGGTTTGAAGGAATATTATAGACATATCTGGGCACTGCAACCCCAATCATATATTGTAAAGTTTTGTAGATGTTCTATGCTAAGAGCAATTTCACTTTTCTCACAGCAATCATACAAGTAGTTAAGCAAAATGCAGATAGAAGACAAATCAAAAACAGGAAAAATGTGTGTGTTCGTTTCGGCAGTCAACAGGATGCTTCAACCAGCAAAGTCTCCTTTGGTCAGCCAGCCCAGCATGTGTCACAACAACCCTCCAACTAGTACATGAGTCAACCCAAGTCAATTCTACAAAAGTCAACACTGTCCTGAAAAGTCAACGCAGGGGCAGCAAGCTAAAAGTCAACGCAGCAGCAAAACGGTCAACCCTTTGACCTCGATTTTTGTGCCAGGTAGTACGGCCTTCAAAAATCGAACTTCCCACAAATTTTCAGCTTGATTGGACCAAGGGTTGACCAAAGTCAACGCTGGTCAAACTTCTGCGAAACCCTAGCAGCAGAAAATCTACTGTAGCTCATCTGTACGGTCTGTCCTCTTCGTCCTTCCCACGTGTGGCTGAAATTCGTCCTCCAGGTAGCTCGTACTCTCTAAGATGAGAGAGGAAGATGTGAGTTGAGTTTTTGAAATTCTCTCCAACTTTTCCTGTATATATATCCATCAATGAGGGTGTGTGACACATTTGTTGGGCATGTGAGCCTACATGACAAAACTGGCTGACCTTGCACATATAATTTATTAAGAATAATAAATTCAAAATATAAGTTCTGCTCATCGGATTAAGACTATTTTTATAGGGATTTTACACCTCTCTGAAAGAGGAATCCAACAAAAATATTTGCCTCTTAATCTGATCATCAGAACATGGAGTTTGGACCTAGTTGTCCAAATTTAACACTCCCTCTCAACTAGGGAGAACTCCATCTATTAGTGCAATCAACATCGTGAGTCATCCCGCCGAAACTTGCTTTGCTGGCTTCTTTATTTCAGAACAGAAGTGGGTCAGTCATAAAGACATCATCCCCCGACTGACATAATCAGTCCAGAGGTCCCAGACCTCACAAATCTTGATCCCAGATCAAGTGGTTGGACCATGCCATCCTAGATAGAGAGTACGACAATCTCTAATGCGTCCATCAGTCTTTGCTAATAGTCTCTAGCTTTTCCACACCTCATTGGCCAAATGAGAGGTACTTCCCATGAGCCCTGAACTCAATGGGTAGGATTCATACGGGGCACAGATAAATGAGTGGCGAACCAGCTCAATAATCACAGGGGTGGGGCAGAAGCATTATGAGTGCTTATAGCTCTGAGAAGCTATCCCCAAAGCCCCCCCAGAGCTCCCAGAGCTCATCGTCCAACAGGACCCACATCATAGGGTCTTTCCACGACACCAAGACTCTCACGGAAGGTTAGGAACTTGACCTTCCCCAGGGGCTTAGTGAGAATATCCGCGACCTGCTCATCAGTTCCTATATGATCGAGCCTTACAGCGCCTCGCTGTACCATATCCCGGATAAAGTGGTACCTGATATCAATATGCTTGGATCGGTCGTGGAACACAAGATTCTCAGTCATACGAATCCCACTCTGATTATCACAGAGTATCACAGTGGTATCTAGCACATGTCCAAACAGCTCACTAAAGAGCTTCCTCAACCAAACTGCTTCACAACAGGCCATACTAGCAGCAACGTATTCGGCCTCCGTGGTGCTCAAAGCCACCGACTTCTGCTTCCTACTCATCCATGAGATCGAAGCAGAACCAAGATTGAAACAGCATCTAGATGTGCTCTTACGATCCACCACACTGCCAGCCCAATCGACATCAGTATATCCACGAAGTATCACACTCCCGGCAGTGTATCTCAGCCCATGGTTTATCGTGCCCCGAAGATATCTCAAAAGATTCTTGGCACCAACCCAGTGAAAATGATGAGGC
>APFE030199828.1:0-10950 GCA_000404065.3 Pinus taeda
CCGCCACTCAATCGCTCATTTGAAACTGCATCCCTCACGAGCCAAGCTCGACAAACTCTAATGTTATAGGCTAGGTCTGAGAGTTTCAAGCATCAAAATCTCTTTTTCACGTATGTTAACAATGGTCATTGTTAAATCCTTTGATTCTGTTAAGTTTCGCAGCGTATAGATGAATTTCTTGGCTAAGTATTATGTGCTACGGTTCGAGCAAAACCATGGTCACCTGAGCCATATTCCATGTCTTTTCATCTATGGTTTAGAATGTAAGAGAGAAGGTTTATACTTTCTAAGAGGATGTTTCCTTAATTTACTGCTAGAATCCCTCAGGTAAATGTTGCTTGCAGCAAGGTGAAAATAAATAAATAATCCATTAATCCATTGAAGGGTCGATGAGATTTTATTTTATTGGGATGATATATTCTTATGCCCCAACATTTGGAGTGAGAGATATTTTGTTAATGGGGCTTCTATATTAGCTCTTGATGGGGACACAATATTATCCCCCGCTCGATGGGGAGCTTATATTTCAGCTCGCATTCGTTGTGACATGAGAATGTAACCTTGAAAAATTGATGGATTCAAGTGTAAATAAAAAATAAAAAGAAATGAGTGCCAAGACACCCCTGCGATTGAACCTACCTTGGCATTGATACTTGTAACCTACTGGATATAGTACTGGGATCAACACTGGGATCAAAACTTGGAGTACCGACCATTGTTTGCATTGAGTGCTAGCCTAATTGAAGCATAGTTTCACCCCCTTACCTCATAGAGTATCATAACCATCTATATAGACTAATGAAGTAAATTGTGTTCGGTATGGAACCTAAATATCTTCTTTATCCAAAAGTATCACCTCATTGGACCCCACTTCGTAATGTGGCAATGCCTCCTGTAACATTTGCACTACAAGGGGGGTCTACGGGGGATGACAGTCCCCAAAGCTAAAAATAGATGTAAAATTTCCTTGTAAACTATTGTAATTTCATAGTCAATTTGGGTCATTCATTAGGCGGAGATCTGATCATAGAAGTTATGTTTAATTTAGGGTTGGGTCATTCATTAGGCGGAGATCTGATCATAGAAGTTATGTTTAATTTAGGGTTTTCTTCCCTAGAATGCAACCCCTCACTATATATGAGAGAATTGTATTCCATCTATGTATATCTGTGTTCTGAGTGAGAAAGAGAGAGGAGATTGAGTGAGAGAGAAGAGGGAATTACAAAGGATCTGTTGTAGGTTGTATCTCTTCAGTTTGTTGGATAATATAAAAGGGAGGACTCGCTGTTTCTTCATGGACGTAGCCCAAATTGGGCGAGCCATGTATATCTGTGTCTATACAGCTTGAGTGGGTCTAATGGTTAAGAGCATGTGTTTCCTCTTAAGAGGTCACAGGTTCAAAAGCAGACGGGGTTAGAGTATAATACATCCACCAAGAAATTCATAGTAAGCAGAGATGTGCAGTTCATTGAAGATGAAGCTTGGGATAGAAGCTTAGCAAAGACAGTGAATGTGAAGACAATTGTGTCTCACGAAGAAGAAGAGGAAGGGACAACAGAAAATAATCCTTCCTTGGTGGCTCCTCCTCCACCACAACAAGTACAACAAACCACACCACAAGCCGGAATTCGAACAACCTTGAGAAATCAAGGGAGTGCTTCTCCAAGCACACAACAGGGATCTGAAATACCTTCAAGTTCGGATGGAACTCCAAGCACACCAAGAAGACCAAGATTCAGAAATTTGAATGAGATTTATGAACAAGGAGAGATAAGTAACAATGCCGGTCTGAATTCATTATTTGCTTTGTATTGTCATGTTGATGACCCAATTCATTTTGAATATGTTGTAAATGAAATAAATGGATTGAAGCAATGAATGAAGAAATTGTTGCAATTGAGAAGAGTAAAACATGGGAGTTAGTGGGTCTCCCTGAAGGCAAAGATGCCATTGGAGTTAAGTGGGTCTATAAGAACAAAAGCAATGCTGAAGGCAAGATTGACAGGCACAAAGCAAGACTTGTTGTGAAAGGATACAAGCAACAACAAGGCAAAGACTATGATGAAACCTTTGCACCAGTAGCAATGATGGAAACAGTCAGAACAGTGTTGTCTATTGCAGCGCAACACAAATGGAAGATTTATCAGATGGATGTTAAATCTGCATTCATGAATGGAGTGTTAAAAGAAGAGGTTTATGTTGAGCAACCTCCAGGCTATGAAGTTGAAGGCCAAGAGCATAAAGTGTGCAAACTGAAGAAGGCTCTTTATGGGCTGAAGCAAGCTCCAAGAGCATGGTACAGCAGAATAGATGCTTATCTCATTGAGAATGGGTTTGATAAGTGTGATGTTGAACCCACACTCTACATAAAGGAGAATGACGGTAAGATTCTTATTGTTGTTTTATATGTAGATGATTTGATTTTTACTAGCAATGATGCTTCTCTTATTGCTGATTTTAAAGCACTCATGAAAAGTGAATTTGAAATGACTCACTTGGGCTTCTTAAGGTATTTTCTTGGAATTGAAGTAAACCAAAGTGAAAGATGTGTTTTCATTTCTCAAGTTAAATATGTAGAAACAGTGTTGAAGAGATTTAACATGCAAAACAGCAAGGCAGCTGTGACTCCAATAGTAATGGGGTTGAAATTGACCAAAGAAGACAGTAGCAAGGATTTTGATCCAAAATTGTACAAGAACATAGTTGGTAGCCTTATGTACTTGACAACAACTAGGACAGACATTATGTACGCTGTGAGTTTAATCTCCAGATTTATGGAAAGACCGAAAGAGACTCATTGGTATTTTATACTCCTCTTCTGAAAGTTTCATGTTGACAGGTTACACTGACAGTGATTGGGCTGGAAGTGTTGATGATAGGAAAAGCACATCAGGATATGTGTTTCATATGGGATCGGGAGCCATCTCATGGGCTTCCAAGAAGCAACGAGTTGTGTCTTTGTCAAGAGTAGAGGCAAAGTATGTGGCAGCAACAGCAGTAACATGCCAAGCAGTGTGGCTCAGAAGAGTTCTCAGAGATTTGTGTCATGAACAAGAAAAGGGCAAAACCATTCACTGTGACAATAGCTCGGCAATAGCATTGTCTAAAAACTCTGTTTTTCATAAAAGGACAAAGCACATAGACACCAAATTTCACTTCATACGTGAATTGGCTAACAATGGTGAGATTGTTTTACAGCACTACAGAACAGAGGATGAGTTAGCTGACATCTTGAAAAAGCCATTTGGAAATAAAAGTTTTGATCATTTCAGGAAATGCCTCGGTATGCAGAAAAACCGAGCAGTTGAAATTAAAGGGGAGTGTTGGAATGATAATTTAAACTACCATGGAGCGAGAGCGACTGCAGCATTCTGTTTCCAGAAAACCTCCATTTAAGTTCCCTGCGATGCGATCAAGTCGCAGATCGCATATTGCACATTTCCTCGTTAACCTTCGCTACGTCCCTTCTATTGTGTGCGATTGCGATTTCGCGATGCGATCTGATCGCATATCGCAAATCGCATGATTCAAACGGTTATGGCAGTGGCGGCACATCTTTTCTTTTCCTCCGATGCGACGGTGCGATGTTGTGATGAGGCCACGCATTAAATTCCAATAGGATATTTTCAGACTCATAATTAATGATATTTATGGCGGTTGGTAAATGTAGGTGAAATTTTTTATTTTATTGTTTTCTATTTTGCGGCAGTATGGGCACAAGAAAATCTGAAGTATTTGTATCCTCCACCAGTATACTATTATCATTGATGAGATCACCTCTCCCGGTGGTCGATCCACGCTTACGCATCCTCTCCTCCATTGTGTTTTTATTGATGATTATGGGTGTGTGGCCTAAGTGCCTTTTTGTCAAGTAGTTCCTATAGCTTTCTTATATCTAATATAACTCGATTTTTGGCCTTCTGGGGTTTAGGAGTGTTCATTAGCCCTAATGGACTTGACACCTATAACATCTGCTCTTTCCCCTCCCATTATGTACCTTATATGTGCCTAGGTTGAAAGTGCACCCTAGATTCACTTTGCATGTGGCTCAATAGAAATGACTATTGCTTCCGTATGAACAGGGTGAACTGTCTTTAAAGCGTACTCTTTCTCCCGAGTTTACTACCTGATCTAGATATGGGGTTGTTACGGAGTTCAGAAATGCTGCCTCCTGATCTGGGTCTAGAATGGTTCCAATTGGATTAGAAACTCACTAATAACGCTTCTTCCTTTGCTGATGCTATTTTTTAACCAACTACTCGCTCCGATACTTCCCGTGCATTACCTTATTGAACCTATGCCTTACCACCTAGTTATACTTATGTTCTTGCAGTTGTGAACAATTATAATCCTATTATGTTAGCTTTTGGATGGACCATCTCAGACAAGGATTTAGCAAGGAATAGGAAAGGGGATGCTAGTACTAGAGTAAAAAGGGATAGAAAATGGCGATCATGGCGATACATTGTTACTGGTCAACTAGGGGTTATCTCCGGGCTTGGTTCTTTATCCGCTTCTATGTATTGATCTGGAAATTGAACTACTTAAACTGCACCCGATGCATCTCCATCTCTTTCTACTATGGATGCTACTTTATTGGTTAGTGTTGCTACTAGGTCTTGATCTTAACTTGCTTCTGGTGTTACCCTAGCTTCTAGATTATATGTTGCTGGTCCTGGTTCATTTTCTTAATCTACTGAATAAACATAGGATTCTACTACTGCTCTTGTCATTTCTCTTGGCATTTCAATGCCTGGGATTGGTTCTTGACCTAGAGGATCTGCATATGGTGATTAGGATGCTTACTCTGCTACTAATTTACCTACTGGATATGCTGGTAGCGGTACTGGTAGATCGAATCTTTTTAGAACTGTTGTTTCTTCCTCTACTGGTGCGACTAGATATGGTTCGGATGTGGAACTAACTGGATCTCATTCTCTAACATGAAAGGTGGACTCTCGCTACACGAAAGGTGGACTCTGGATTCTGCGTCTGTAGCCTTTGTGTTTTCTCTTGGTAAAGAGACCTATGATCTTAGCTCTATTACTATTACTGGTGCTGAACCGACATGATCTATTTTTTTGGTGCTATATCTACTACTATCACTATTGGTGGTTCTTTTACTCTATATCAATCATGAAAAGCTCCTTCAGCTCATTCACCTCTAGACCTAAAATCATCATACTCATCTTGATCACTATCTCTATCACTACATTAATGTTGAAAATATAATTTCAACTGTCGCTCGGTCAAACAATGTTTAATCCAGCAAAACCACCTTGATGTTTCTCGGACCGCTTTTGCGTGAAGGCAGTTTTCGTACACAAGAGACCCGAGAAAATTTAGAGTTGACGTGTGGCTCTCCCCATACGTAAGCATTTCTGACGTCTCGGGTACTATCGTTCAGTCAAGTAAGGCCTCCCGATATTCTCCTCTGCCGTCTGATCTACTCCATTGATCTTCGTCGTCGATTGTTCCAAGATGCATACGAGCCCATAGTTAATGTTGTGTGTAGTAAAATACAAGCTTGGTTGACTGCAGACTTTTTCCATGAAAGCATTTAATAAGTTGTCATAGGTGTTGGTAAACATTTAAGTTTTTTATTTTACGGCACGTAAAATGTAATTGTGTGTTTTTTGTTTTGTTTTCATATATGTTTTTGCTTTACTTTTCATATAAAAAAAGTGTGTGTTGACTATTTGTAATATGAGATCTCGGAGGAGCGAAAGAGAACTGAGAGAGAAATTGCACAGCAGTGCATAAAGGAAATGGTGGAGCGCATGTATTTTCCAAGAGTTGAACTTTGTTGATTTTTGCAAGAGAATATCGCATAGGAGTGCATAGAAGAAGTATGAGAGTTTTTGTATATATTTGTATTTTTATTTTGTGATATGCACAGCAGTGTGAAACAAGAAGTGCTAAATGTAAAAGCTCTTTTACAACAGTAAATCCATGTAAATGTATTTTACAACAGTGAATGAAGATTTTACACAGCAGTGTAAAAATCATTTTGTAAAAGAGAGAGAGATTTACTGAATATTTGTTTTGGTGAATCCCTCTGAGTGAAAGAGGATGAATATGTATCAGTGACTTATGTTTTAATGAATAGAAATCCTTTTCTCGGTATGTAATACTCTGTTCTCAGTAAAAAAAAATTAAAAGCTTCTCTGTGCAAAAAGATCCTGGAGTAAAGGAAACAGAGCATTGCCTCTGTGTGCTTGAATTGTTTGTTTTTGGGATTTTACGAGAAAAATCCCCAATAGTGGTATCAGAGCAGGTTCAGGCTCATTGAACGTGTCAAAGAAGCTGAAGGAAGGAGTTTCTTGCTGCAGCAACTTCTCCAGCACAGTGAAGACTCAGTCAAGAAAAGTTTCAGGTATTTCTCAAAGCTTTTTTTTCTGTGTTGCTGTTGAAGACAATGAGTTATTTTAGATACACAGTCAAGTGTTTTGAAAAGTGCAAAAATGGCAAGGTCAAAGAAGAAAGTCTCCAATCCTTCTAAAAATGTGTCTCCCTCTACTATTAAAATAGAAGACATTCCATTTGTAAACATTCTATTTGAGGCTCCAAGGTTCAATGGAAACTTTGATATATGGGAAATAAAAATGAGGACTTTCTTACAGTCTGAAGGGATTGAAATTTTGGAATTAGTGATTGATGATAGTAAGATGGATCGAGAATCCAAGGAGTACAATGCAAAAGTAGCAAAGACAATCTTAGGTGGGTTGCCTCATTCTGTAAAGAAGAATTTAGGAAAGAATTCATGAGCAAAGTATATATGGGACAAACTTCATGACCTTCACTCAAAGGGAGCACTGACCATGACCATCAGTCAAGAAGGAAATTCTGAACCCATCATAGAAGCTGAAAATGAGAAGGTCAACCTCATCAAGCTTCAAGTACAAGAAATGGATGAGGAGCTCGCTAAGCTTAAGAAGGAACTTGATGAAAGCAAAAGGAAGCATCATGAAGAAGTCATATCCATGACAAATCAGTGAAATAAAGCAAAGAAGCAGGAAGATGCCTTGTCAATTCAACTTGAACAAAGGCACAAGAGAGTGAACAAACTTGTAGAAGAGATTGGACAGTACAAGGTAGAGGTCTCCTCCCTTAAGTCTGAACTACAAGAAGCCAGGAAGCAAGCACAAGAAGCTGAGAAGAAAATGGAGAGCAGTCAAGAAAAGAATAAGAAATCTCGAAAATGAAGTCAATTATCATCTCCCTTAAAATAGTAGCAGCTGAAGCTACTCGTAGCAAGGAAGAAACTGATGAACAACTTGCAAAGAAAAATAATGAGTGTGAAAGATTAGAAGAAGAGATTGTCCTCCTCAATAAAAAGGTTGAAGGGATGAACAAAATCATGAAGAGCTCTCAAGCCTTGAATGACATGCTCAACTATCACAGGTCTCCATCTGATAAATCAGGACTTGTGTATGTAGGTGAACCCTCAAACAAGAATGAAAATGCTTTAAGCAAAAGGGATGTGAAGAAGCCAGAAAGAAATGGTGATGCTCCTAGTTCCAGCAAAGGCAAGGAGAAAAATCAAAGCTACAATGGAAGAAATTCTACTCCAAGTAGAAAACCAGCTCCAAAAGGAAATGTAGATAATGTCAAAGAAGCAAGTGGAAATGGTTATCATCAAAGAATCTCAAGGCAGAAAGGCTTCAGAAGTACATCAAGGAAACCTCCATCTCCCAGGTACCAAAGTTCATTTTTTGGTTATTGGTATTCTTGTTCAAACTTTGGTCATAAGGCAAAAGACTGTAGAGCATTTCATAGAGATAGATGTTATGGTTTCCGACAACCTCCAAGGAACAATTTTATAGGAAGAAATCATGAAATCTCATTCATGAACAATGTAGAATGTTTCAACTGTCATAAAATTGGGCATATGGCACGTGATTGTAACTTAACATGGGCTCTTACACAAGCTAGACCCATGCAAAAGAAGAAAGTTACACAAGTATGGAGAAGGAAGGAAATACAGTCTGAAAGTCTCTTGAGCTCTCGAATCGATCTAAGTTTCTTTTGAGAAGAATCTGCCAAAAGGAGACGATGTATACAGTTAAGGGGAGCGTGGACAACGACGAAAACACAGTGAATTGGGAATCCATCATCGTGCAGCAGGAAAACAGCTCAGGAAAAACCAGCTACCTTATCGGACAACAACCGACCTGCAGCAAATAAATGTTACGGGGAGTAAAAGTTTGGTTGACCAGCGTTTCAGAAAAACATTAGATGAAGTTCAATGGTATTCGTAAATGGTTGCTGAAGATTTAATTTTAATGTTTCGTATTTGGTCACGGGAGTATGGCTCAAAATCAAAATCAAAAAAATGTCATACGTTTTTTATGTATTGTGACCAATGCAGCTGCATGAAAGAAAAAAAATGTTTTTCCCTTGAGTAAAAAAAATGGAGTGGGCAGCCATGCATGAAATTTTTTTGTTGAGAGTATTTATTTTATGCACAATAGTGCAAAGGTGAAACAACATTGAGCTTGTGGAAGCCGAAGCCATGAAGGTATGTGTTTGTAATGGTTGTTAAATGAATTATATGCATTGTAATGCAAAGAAAAGAGATCTGCACATCAGTGCGAAGGAAGAACAAAAGGCAAGAGATGAAAAGTGAAATGGTTCGCAGCAGTGAATAAAACCCGGGGGAGCACAACAGTTTGACAGGAAGAAAGACTTGAGCAAATGAAAGTTTGGAATTCCTTTTTACAAGTGCTTATAGTTTGTTGAAACGAATGGGAATGAAAAAGTATTTTTTTTGTAATCTGAAAACTCAGAATTTTAAATGTAATGAGAAATTTCACACATGAGTGAATATGAAAGAAATTTTATTTTACAGTAGTAAACCAAAGTAAGAGTTTTTGAGCTTACAGCAGTAAATGCAAAAGTTTTTAACACAACAGCGTGTTGAGAAGAAAAAGATTTCAGAGCAGCTTGCAAATGGAGTATAAGTTTTTACAGCAGTGTGAATAGGAATGTGCAGCAGCGCAAATCTCATAATTTTTGTTGGTGAAGATATGCCAGTAATGTGAAGCAAGTGAAGAATGCAGCAGCCTGGGCAGAGTAATATTTATGCTGTTTTGGAACTGCATCTAAAGCAGTATCTGGTGAATCCCTCTCTGTGAGGAAGTGAAGTTTTGGTGGATCCCTCTGTTAAAGAGGAAGGTGCCTTTCAACACAGTGTCTGATGAATCCCTTTGTTAAGAGGAATATGGTTTTCAGCATAGACTGGTGAATCCCTCTGGTTTAGAGGAAGATGCTCTAAGATGCTTTTCAGCATAGACTGGTGAATCCCTCTGGTTTAGAGGAAGATGCTCTTGAGCATAATCTCTAGTGAATCCCTCTGTGTGAGGAAGACTCTTTCGTTGTTTGTGGAACTGCATCTGAAGTAGTGTTGGTGAATCCCTCTCTTAAGAGGAAGATCTGTTGTCTTTGGAGAATCCCTCTGTGAAGAGGAAGATGTTTTTTAGCATAGACACGTGAATCCCTCTAGTTTAGAGGAAGATGCTTTTCAGCATAGACAGTGGTGAATCCCTCTGTTAAGAGGAAGACTCTTTTGTAACAGCTGCATGTCAAGGAGGTGAGAAGGTCTTTGGGTATGACTCAATGCCGAGCAGCTGAAATTAAAGGGGAGTGTTGAAAATATAATTTCAACTGTCGCTCGGTCAAACAATGTTTAATCCAGCAAAACCACCTTGATGTTTCTCGGACCTCTTTTGCGTGAAGGCAGTTTTCGTACACAAGAGACCCGAGAAAATTTAGAGTTGACGCGTGGCTCTCCCCATACGTAAGCATTTCTGACATCTCGAGTACTATCGTTCAGTCAAGTAAGGCCTCCCGATATTCTCCTCCGCCATCCGATCTACTCCATCGATCTCTGTCGTCGATTGTTCCAAGATGCATACGAGCCTGCAGTTAATGTTGCGTGGAGTAAAATACAAGCTTGGTTGAGTGCAGACTTTTTCCATGAAGGCATTTAATAAGTTGTCATAGGTGTTGGTAAACATTTAAGTTTTTTATTTTACGCCACGTAAAATGTAATTGTGATTTTTTTGTTTTGTTTTCATATATGTTTTTGCTTTAGTTTTCATATAAAAAAAAGTGTGCGTTGACTATTTGTAATATGAGAGCTAGGAGGAGCGAAAGAGAACTCACAGAGAAATTGCACAGCAGTGCATAAAGGAAATGGTGGAAGAGTTTTTGTATTTCTTTGTATTTTTATTTTGTGATATGCAAAGTAGTGGGAAATAAGAAGTGGTAAATGTAAAAGCTCTTTTACGGCAGTAAATCCATGTAAATTTATTTTACAGCACTGAATGAAGATTTTACAAAGCAGTGTAAAAATCATTTTGTAAAAGAGACAGAGTTTTACTAAATATTTCTTTTGGTAAATCCCTAAGAGTGAAAGAGATGAATATGTATAAGTGACTTATGTTTTAATGAATAGAAATCCTTTTCTAGGTATGTAATACTATGTTCTCATTAAAAAAAAAAATTAAAAGAAAGAAACATCTTTGTGCTTGAATTGTTTGTTTTTGGGATTTTACCAGAAAAATCCCCTACAATTAGGTGGTTTTATCTACTGTGATGGTTATTTCAGGTTCCCCATGTGTAGTGGTTAGTTCCCTATATGTGTCTCTATATGGATCATCCACAATTCGATCACGAAGGTCATCATCTCGATCACAAGGTACTAGTACATTTGCTTAATCGACAAGATCTACTTATGCTGAACCTCTTGCTGTAGAGTCATGTTGGGTATTTTTTTTTTGCAATGGGAAAATACCAAAACCACAAAATATAAAACACAGAGGCAATGCTCTGTTTTCTTTCCACCAGGATCTTTTTGCACAGAGAAGTCTTTTAAAAAAATTACAGAGCACAGAGTATTCCACCACCATAAAATGATTTCTATTCATTAAACAAAAACACTTACAT
>APFE030199829.1:9084-43086 GCA_000404065.3 Pinus taeda
AAAGGAAACTATACATGCTTAAGAAAATGAACAAGTAAAGGAAATGCTACTGCACATAAAATACTTTACAGTGGCACAAATGAGCAGGGGCCCTCTGTCCATTCAGCCACAAAGAAAACTCAGAGATCTGGAAACTTCAAGACAATGCTATGTCTACTTCTTCATTGCAGAAAATTCATAAAACAGAGTGCTAGAATAGCACTTAAAAACAGAGTTTGGAATGCTTGAAAATATAACACAGGTTTATCAAAATACAACTCATAAAAAGCCTCATAAGCGTACACAGACGCAGCTATTTATAGAAGTTTCTAAGGTAGCTTATCCGTGCAACTAAATAACTGAAAAGTAAATGACTGTTATGCGTTTTCAGGTTTCCTTGGCACTTCATGCGGCTGCGTGGACAAAGTGATGGTTCTGTCGTCATGGGCAATAAATCCCAGGTTGGATCACGTCCCCTGCCATCTGTAGAACGTGGACAAATCACCGTTTAGGGTGACGTGACCAAACAGCTCACAATCACCGCTAAACTGCCTTGAGTTGACCGTGACTTGCCCAGCTTTGACCGTGGACAAGGATGATGTGGATGGCCGGAAAAATAGGACAGGAACCTTGAGCATGATGACACCTAAGTGCCCATGTGGCTCATCTAGCAAACCGACACATGGAACATAGCGTTTAACAAAAAGGCTGCAGGATGTTCAGATAGCTGCAGGATCATCAGATAGCTGCAGGATAACCAGAAAGTTGTAGGATGCCTGTAAGTAAGCCAAAATCTAAACAAATATCATCCATTAGCAAAACTTACTTAATCATGCTTAAGAACACCTAATGTAATGATCTGGGTTGTTTTATGGTGAAAATGAGGCAAAAGATAAGGAAAGATAAGGGAAGATTGAGGAAAACGGTAGATAAGTAAGTGTAAAGTAGAGGCTCTACACTTACTCTACCATATTTTCTGTCATTGGGCCTTCTACTGCTAGGTGCATCATTCTTAGAGTCTAGTGGAGTGTCTTTAACTTTTGCTGAACTAAAAGAGTAAGTTGACTAGCTTCCTCTGTCTATCGATGCATTCTGGCCTTGAGAAGGGCCTATTTCCTTTGTAGCTCTTCAATTTGTGATTGCAATTGTTTCCCTTCCTGCAATCGAACGTGGCGTTGGACTGGTGCCAAAGAGCACACAATTTCCATGACTTCATCAAACTTTTGTTGTGTCTCTCAGATATATGTGTCAAGTTTTTGTAGGTTTGGGTCCTCCTGCAGAGTTTTTCATAGCTCCATGGCTTGTTCGAATATCAACGTGAAGGCTATGAATATTGCATCCAAAGTTCCCATGCTTTCCCTAATAGCCACTCCTCACTGCTCCTAGATGTCCGGTGGAGTGGTTGGCTGTAATTTCAGTTGTAGCTCTAAGATTTTCATTTGGAATTCAAACATGACTTTTCCTATCTCATTCTTGGATGCACGGATCACAATAGCTAATTTCTTGATCTTTGTTGTAGTTGCGGCATCCTCCGGAATGTTTAACTCAATAACTGAATTACATGCATGTGTTATTTTTGTTTCCAGGATCTGACTTCTTGCTTGCATCTTTTCCTTTTCTTTCAGATATTGAGCCTTCTCCATGAACATCTGTTTTTTTTTTTTATCTTGAATTCGTTGATCACTGCAAGCATGCACTGTGATTTGATCCTAATCTCGTCTGAGACCCCCTGATGTAGCACATGGAGAGTATGAAGTGGAAGCATCGCTAAGTTCACCTCGATGTCTTTGATTGTACTTAGTAGAGTGAAATCTTCCTCTAATTCCATGCAGACTGATCCTTCTAGTAAGGATATGACACTGAGGTCCAGATTCCATTCTAGCTCCAATACTTTCTTGCTCCCTTATGCCAGGCTCAGTTGCACCCTACTCACTTGAACGCTACTTGATTGGATCTGCAGCTTACGCAGATCCTTCTGGATGCTCCCTAGCGTATGCATATACTGTTGTTCAAATTTCTGCCACAACTCTGTTGTGGTGTCTCTGACTTTGTCCCCAATTTCATCTAGATCCCTTTCTAAGAGGATCATTGAGTCTATGTACGCTTGTTTATCAGATTTGTGCTTCTTCCTTAGACTATCAATTGTCTCCTTACTATGCTTCTTCAATGTGAAGGGAGTTCTCTCCTCCTCTCCTCTATCTCTGCCCTGCTCGGATAGTTCTTGCTCTTCAATATGTTGGGAAGATGATGCTTTGAACTCCTCTGTGTCAATGTGCTCTGTCTCAGCACGCTCTTCACAACGCTCTCGTTTTCAGCAGCGGCCTTAACAGTAGCTTCTTTCTTTATTTTCTCATCCAATGCTTGCGCTGCTTTCTATGTTGCTTCTTTTTTCTTTTGTGTAGCTATCATCTATGCAATAGAGCTTTCTCCACCCTTACTGGTACCTGCACCAACATCTGTGGGTTGGCACCACTCTGCTAGACAATTGCCCACAATTTCCTACACATTCGTCTCTGAGACTAAGTATGGAAATTTGTGCCATATATGTTTAGGGTGCCTCCTTGATCTGAATTGGAGCAGATAATTGATGTTGTGTTAATTCCCCATTCAGAATAAACCTAAGATGCTTATCATTGTATTTTTCAAGTGCTTAAGGATTCAAAACTTTTGCATAATTGACAGATTCCTATTAGAGTTTCTTATGTAAATGTTATAAACAGTTTAACATAATAACATTTTCTTAACAACAATAAATAACATCAAAATATAACTGATAAAAAGAACATGATAAAGGAGTTCACCCCTCCTGGGCTACGTCTCCTTGGTCTAGCTTCCAATGGCTTGGGCCTCTCTACTATGCTCAAATTACATAAAAAAAAAAGTGTCTACAATGCTCAGATGCCTCTAAAACCTATCTCAATGAGTTTAGAATACTCAAAAAATGGCTATCTAGCCTCTTTTGGAATTCCATTTGGATAAGAACTAAATAATTTATCTTCTCCTAGTTTTTTCCACTATTTGTTCCACAAATTGCTCTAAAATCGGCAAAAAACTATATTTTCGCTCCAAAATTCACTAAGGAAGCGAAAATTTCACCACACCACTGACCATATCGCAATCACAATCGGCTAAGCTGTAGGCTCTTAACACTGCAAAAAGTTGTGATGTGAGGTTATAGACCTGACATATATTAAACTTGAACTTATAAAACTCCCGCGTTTGAAATCCGCCTGCTTATCGCAATCAGAAGTTCAAAGATGAAGGTTTTGTTACACGAAAACACTGCGATTGCGCACCTGCTAGGACTTTAAACTGCAACATATAAACATACATCACATACGGGGTCTATCGCCTTCATAAGTAACCCTCATTGGGAACAATTCCTATTACTGTTGCGATTGCAATATGTGATCACATTGCTAACCTTTCCTGGGGCCTCTTCTGTTTTCCCCTTCACCATCTGCGATATGTGATTGCGATTAGATCACATTGCAACCTAAACCTGTCAGGGGCCAATTTGTAACACTTAAACAATTACTGCTATGATATGTGATTTTTGATGGCTAATGGCAGACTGTCACTTGGCTCCTCATTCGTTGAAGACTTGCCACATCATCCCAATCCTTCCATGTAGGAAAGTCAAACTTTGACTTGCTCTAACTTCTGCATACGAACTTGGTTTTGAGTGTCATTCACACCGGTTGATTTAGAATGAAGAGCTATTCAATCTAATGCTGAGTTTGAAAATATTCTAACACATTTATTTATAGCATAATTCTGAGCACCTAATCACTCCTCGCCCTGATTGACACATTATGGAAATCAACCTTGAAATATACAAAGGCCCTCAACTTCTCGAACAAGGTTGGAGACAAACTTGGCCACTAACTAATTACTGTGTGGAGATCCATTTCAACTAATATCGAGAAAATCTTGGATTCCTTGATCCTCTCCAGATCCTTTTTCAGCCACAATGAAGTGAACTTTGTTGCCTCTGGTAAATCTTCTTCCTACAGAGGAAACTGACTATACTCTAGCAGGTGCCATGCTACTAATATAATGAGAAACAGGAGCCACGCATAGTGAAAGGGCTATCTGTCCTCCCTTGCTTCATGGAAATTCGCAAGGAATTCCTTACATAAATACTGCACCTAGTTTTATTGTACTCCGTTCACACACTGGGAAGCCAATGACACTATTGGTGCCAGAACTTCGTCCGTGTGGAATTTCCTCATAATCTTTCCCTGCTAATAGTTGGGCAACAAACTGCACCACTTGGTCTTGAATGGAATGGATAGAATATCCGTGTGACTTATTGACCAATCCAAATTCAACTTTCATCTTATCTGTCAGCTCCTTTTCTCGACTTTTTCCTCCAAACTGCTTGGCAAGGTCTGCCCCTTTATAGGGAAACATTGTAATCCAATGGATGAGCATATTTGTGATAGGGATGGGTTCATCGAGCCATAAGTACTCATCATACACTAGCATGAGCAGCTGGTGCACACACGCAATGTTGATAATTGACCTATGAAAATGTGGTACACAAAGCATGTGCAACGATCTGACCTGCTCAACAACCTCTAACCCATTTCATGGGTTCCAGCCATGTAGCCCCAGTTTCTTCATAATGGATCTTTGTCATATACTTATGAGTGGTTAAGTTAGGGAACTTATTGTGGTTAGCGAGATCCCAATCCTCCATATTTAGCACCGGGATGCGCGCTAAGGCCGCACCTTAAAAAAAGACCTATTTTGGTAATAGTGGCATTGAGACCATAAATTTTCTAGAATTCGAGTCTTTGGTTAATTTTGTATTTTCTTTCCATGGAGGGATATACTCTAGGAGCTAGGTGATAGGCTCGCCCTCCTCAACATTTAATTCCTCTAATCCATCATGAAATTCCTCTTCGTCTAAGTCCACAATTTTATTTGACTCCTTATCTTTTTTCTCCTTTAGCCGAATTTCCGGGTTCTTCCTCAGTGAATGCCTTGTCAGTACAGGTTTCTTCTACTTATCCATAACAACTGATTGTTTCAACCTAGGTGACCTCGGTGCTGTTGGGATAAGGGGTGCAATTTCCATAGAGACAACTTGAGGGTCTTCTTCTTGAGAAACAACGGCTTCAGAACTTATTGGAGTAGACATTTGCATGAGAATAATCCTCTAGTTAATTTCAAGCAGTGATGTGAATGTTGGATAGGCAACTAAGTCCTCCCAAACCTTTCAATTCATACAGCTAGAATAAGAGGGCGCATACACAGTTATCAAAATGTAAATTTTTCTTCAGTGGATCACCATGCCATATTTATAGAGGTTTTCAAATTCAAATCCAACTGTTCCCTCCATTTTCTGATCATAAATGTGCCTTTGGCGGCAAATCTCCAAATATTTTCACCATAAATGGCACTTGCCCACTCCTCTTAATGGGAGTTTTTCCATCAAATCATGAATAGTGACTCCAACAACACCTTTTAGACCCATCTACATAGTACCATCCTCCATGGCATAGCTCATCCAGCGCAACTTCACCTATCACACTCCTCTCTTCTGTCGCGTAGCCTCCCGACTATATTTTTCTCCTACTTGGGCAGCATAGTTTATAGTCCTACAATCCCTTGCAGTTGCCCTGTATTACTAAGACTATCCTACTACCATGTAGTCATTATGCAAGGGCAAGATCCCCTGTGTACAACTTCAACCTTCTTCCATTCACTCTGCTAGGGAATGGCTCCCCATTCAACTTCACGATCTGAACTACACCACCATCCATGATCTCCTTAACCACATATGGCCCCGACCAATGCATTTGAAATTTCCCTCGAAATTTTGTGAACTTGCTGTCATATAGGAGAACTAAATCATCCACCTTGAAAGTTCACAGCTTAATATGCCTATCATGCCATGCTTTCTCGCGTTCCTTTTGCACTTGTTGGTGAAATCCTGTAAGAAAGTTGTCCTCTTCTAACTCCATTAGTTGTGCAAGTCATTCCTTCGAGGTTTTGCAATCCACCATCTCTATCAAAGCTACAATACCTATACTTGGGACAATATACTCCATAGGCATCACCACTTCAATCCCATAGACCAACCTAAATGATGTTTGGCCTGCCAACTTCTTGCAAGTCATCCTATATGCTCATAGTACTGTTGGCACGCACATATCCCATTCATTCCTTTGCACATTGTAGACCTTTTTCAATACATTCTCCAAGAATTTATTAAATTATTTCACTATTCCATTCACCTATGAGTCATAACATGTGCTCTTTTTGTGGTATACTTAGAATTCTTCAAGCATCGCGCTGATCATCTCATTCAAGAAATGTGTACCCCTATCACTCATCACTATCTTAGGGCACCCATATCATGTTAAGACATATTCAAGCAAAAACTTCGCAATGGTGGCAGCTGTGAAATCCTTCACTAGCGAGACTTCCATCCATCTAGTTAAATAATCTGTGGTAGTAATGATATACTGCGTGCCCATCTTCTTTCCTGGTGGTTGTATTGGACCTATGAAATAAATGGCCCACTTATCGAATACTTGCAACGAAACCTGAGGATTTAAAGGCAATTCATCTCTTCACGAAGGCTTTCCCATCCTTTGGAAAGTATCGCACGCCTTACAGTATGCCTTAGAATCCTTGTGTAATGTCGACCACCATAACCCAGTGCACAAAATCTTCTGCACAGTCGCTTTCTCTGTGTAGCGTCCTCCTGCCACTCCTCCATGTGCTTTGGTGAGGATACTAGCACGTTCAAACTAAGGAACATACCTTCATAGTATTTCATCTATTCCCATATTATACAAGTGACCCGCAATCACTGAAAAATATGCAGAGCGACTACTAATTCCTTCTTCTACTAAGTATAAGATCCTCTCTGAGTTATACCCATGGTTAAAAACTGAATAATATCATCAAAATGGTCATTTGCGACGCACATCATAAAGAGTTGTGCATCCGTCAGTCCTTCCTCCAAACTCCTTGACAAATGATCTGGTCCTACATTCAGCCTTCCAAGCTTCAAAATCACTTCAAAGTCATATTCTTGAAACAACACTGACCATCGGCAGATCTGCCCCCCCAGCACAAGCTTATTGGCCAGGTACTTCAGTGTGGAGTGATCTATATACATTTTACAGTGTCCACCCAACAAATAATGTTGAAAATATTGCAGCGCGTAGACCATCTCCAACCCTTCGCACTCTGTAATGGAATAATTCTTCTTAGCCTTAGATAACTTTTTTCTTGCAAAGGCTATTGGATGATCAATTTATCCTTATCCTACCTATGTTAATACCGCACCTAGAGCAATGCAAGAGGCATCTACATTCACATAAAATCCTTTCTTCTAGTTTGGAAACACCAAAATAGGCGCAGCTACCATATTTTCCTTCAATACATCCATATTGCACTGACAGTCTTCATCCCGGCAAAACATCGCATCTTTCATCAATAACTTTTCTATTGGTGCAGTTATCTAAGCATATGCCTTGATAAACTTCCTATAATATCTAGTGTACCCAATGTTGCATGAAACTGTTTTACATTCATAGGAGCTTCCAAATTCACAATCAAAAATGAAGTTTTCAAGATCCACCATCAATCCCTACTTACATACTACGTGGCCAAGCAAAATTCCAAAGTGCACACAAAAATGCACTTCTTTAAATTCAACGCGATCTGAAACTGTTAACATGTATCCAGCATAAGGTGCAAGCTTACAACATGGCACTTTATGAACCCAAACATAGTCAATCATCAAAATAAGCCTCCAAAAATTTATGAATAAATTCCTTGAACGTTGCGATTACTACCCGACAGAAAATTGTAGGTGCGTTCTTTAATCCAAATGGCATTACTGTATACTGAAAGAAAACCCACTCTTTCATGAAGGTTGTCTTGCTTCAATCTTTTGATGCGATCTTTGTTTGATGGTATCCCGAAAATACATCAATAAACGAATAAGCCTCATGTTCGCTAACATTCTCTAATACTTCATTTATGAATGGTGTTGGGAACGGATAATGCACACATGCATAATTCAACTTCCTTAGATCTCCGCAAATCCTAATTTCGCTTTTCTGTTTGTTCTTTTGGTCCACCATTGAGCTTATCTAATTGTATTCCTCTATTGGTTCAATAATACCACCATCTAGCATATTATCAAGCTCCTGGCACACCCTTTCTTTATACTTCGGATTGAGCCGATAAGGTCTCTACTTGACAGGCTTCATATCTGGCTTCAATGTAATCTTCATAACACCTAAATCTTCGACAATCCCTTTCAAATCTGAAAATTTTGTTTGGAATAGATCTTGGTACTCGCGCAGTAGTTCAACCACCTTATCAATTGTATCTTCATCCCAATAGTCTCCTATCTTCGCGAACTTAGGCTCTGCTTCTGATTCAATGTTTACTTGTCTGGTATTCAAAGGTTTTGATATATCTAGGTTCTTAGCTTATGGTCCTTCAACTTCACGCTATCCTTCTGTCTCTGGAATGTTAGTATTACGTGGGCCTTCATATTCTTCTTCAATATTCACATTGTAACACTCCAGCGCATGGCGCAGTTGTGTACTCCAATCCAGTTGAGCCCATTCTACTAGTTCCTTAGGCATTCTGAATATATATGCTTTTATCTCCTGGAGCGCTTCATCAATGCATTCAAATCCATCCTCAAAGCTGAAGGTCAATAAGGAACTCTCCCTTAAGATGCCCCATTTAGTTGTCCCATGGCAAAGCTCCATGTCCAAATACCAATTCATTGGAATTGTGTCTAAGGTATGAAAAAAATTATGCACCCATTCAGGTTGTGGTTTTGTTCCCCAGGCCTTAGTCCATCATTCCAAATGATCACATGGATCATCTTTCCCACTGTATTTTTCTATCATCCGAGTATTAACATACCCAAACCTTAATTTCATCATTCTTCGGTATTCCTTCCATCCAGCAAATCTCTCCTTGTGCGTACCCCACCAACAGGTAAGCGTAGCGCGTAGTGCCAATTCCAGTGCTTGGAAGCAATATTCTTATGGTATTTCCCTTTCAAATTTATCTAAAAACAAATCCACATCAGTCAAACCATCATAATATGAAATCTTCCTTACCTTAGTTGATAGACAGTGCAATGAATTGGTCATCAAATTGCAACGAAGCGTAGATACTTCATGCAACTGATTCTGCCAGTATTCAAGCTCTTCATCTAAATTTGAGGTGCAAGAGTTATCCCTGTCCCACACAATTCATCCATCAGTCGTAAGATTGATCCAATCTTCATTTCACACTGTGATCTTGTATATCTGATTCAGGTCATCATCACTTTCCACAAATTCAAGAACAGGTTCAGTGTAACGCGCTCCTTCAGCAGGGTCTAGTGGTACTACAACCATGAGTGACTTCTTATCAAATGTCATTTTTCACTTCTTCAAGTTGATTACTGCATCCATATCAAAAGCCCAGTCAATTCCTAGTAGCGTAGGGTACGAGTTACTATCATCCACTATTTCAATGACCTCAAAGTCAGTCAGTGGGCTTGCACCCTCAATACTGATCGTTACACCATATAAGCGCCCCATCGGAATAATATTATGTTGATTTTCCATGCGTAGTTGAATAGGAGACCATTGTAGCACAAGTCTCCCCATCCTTTCCCATGTCTTCTTAGGTAGTACGTTTGCATCGGATCCTAAATCCAATATTACTTGGTCCATTTCATATTTGCCTATCTGCAGAGTCAGCCACATCTCGCGCCCTGTTCGCTTCTTATGCTTACCAATTTTTCTCACAGTGCGTTTTTCAACAAGGGTCTTTCCTTTACTTTAGCACTTATCTATTAACTCTTGCAACCCTTCTATTTCTTTCTTATCGCGTAGTAACTTCATACAGGTCTTCATAAAAGTAGCTAGTACCGAAGGATCTACCTCTTGTGTTGTACCAGTTTCCGGGATTTTCTCCTGATTTCCTGAGGTGGAGGCCTCAACAAAGTTGTTCTTTTCTTCCATGAAGGTCTCTTTAGCGTGACTAAGGTAAAATTCTATTTCCTTCTTAGCAGCCTTTCACACCCACCTGTTAGCCTCAAGGTGCTTGCCTTTATCTGCACCAATGGACATACCACTTCTTGTTACTATATTTATGCTTTGATCTTCTTCGCGGGGCTCTGCTCTCATCATCTGGATGTTTTACATAGGTTCCTAGGGCTGCACCTTCTTTTCTTACATCTTTGCCATAAGGACCGAACATTCCTCTATCACATAGTCAAACTGTCAACAATACTAACAAGATGGATGCTTGTGGTTTGTGCAATCTCGCGTGAAGTGTCCTTCTTCACCATAGTTATAACAAATCATTTGCCCACATCCTCGACCTATTCTACCCCCTCTTCTGTACAATCTTATGTAGTAAATGGAAATTATCAGTCACGTGTTATCCTGTAACCTAAAAAATAACGCACCAGATCACAACTCTCGCACTCGACCCAATGTTATTTTCTGGTTTCAAGGGAACAAGCCCTCCCCTAATAAGATAGTTCTTATAGACCAGGCAATGGTCCTCATCGTTTCCATGGATCTTGCATTTCAAACACTAGACTTCAACGTGCACCTCTGGCGGGGCTTATTTTCCTTTCTTCAGGCTTTGCAACTCCAAGTGAAGGCTTTCCAGTTGTGAATGAATCTGTTGCACTTTAAGTTTTGTATCTAGTATGGGCGAGGCATCCAGACTCATCACAATCTCTGAGGCTTCCACTTGTGTTGCTATCTTTTATTGTGACAGAGGTACTCTTAAGTGTGGCAAGAGCAATGCTATATACCAGTTGTGATGCTGAGAATCTGTAATTACCATATTAGCTTGCCCGATGAGGCATTTAAGCCTTTGATCGAAATCCCAAGGCATCTCATCTACCTTTTGTTGAATTTCTTTAAACTCAGTTACTGACGGCACCTATGACTTAGGCTTTCTAAGCTCCTTTTTCAGAGCTTGCTGGGTCTCTGCCAACATTGTAGTGGGGTTATCAGTGTAGTAATTTATGTACCATGTCAACGCTTGATCTTGTAAGGATGTAACTAGTTGGAATTTATTGATGTTGTCATTTGTAATATGCTATGTCGTCCATACAGCTCCTGCGACAAACCAGAACCGTTCGGGATCTTCACTCCCTAATCCTTTAAAAATCGACATATTCATCCCATTCACCATGTTGAATGGTGGTAGTGGGAGTGGAGGAGGTGAAGGTGTAGGCGTATGAGGTGGAGGTGGAGGTGGAGTGGATGGATGAAGTATCCTTGGGATACCCTGCGTAATTAACTGAATTGCACTTCGTGGTGTAGTCAGAACCATCCCTTCGTCATCACTTGAAGGGGGTTCAATGAGAAGAGTGTACTCCAAGCTCAATCCTTCATTTCTTCTAAATAATCTCCCACTTTGCGTAGCCCCAAACATTAAGGTAACTACATAACCGTTTTTTCACATAACAACATTTTAATCCAAGTCTTCAATGATTTCATGTACGTACCTCATGGTCCCTTAAAGAGCCTATGTTCTGCTTCGCTATAGCTGATATTTCCATCGATCATGAGCTCAATCACAAAAATTCTAAGTGTGTGATCAATCCAATGATCCACAGTCCGCATGATATTCCTTCCTGATGCCTACATATGTCGCAACTTTTTAGGAGTCCACACTATAGGTAAGTCAAGACTCCATGTCCCTTGACTATCAGCCAATTTAGACAACCACTCGTGTAGTTCACCAGGGAAGAAATAGAAGAATGTGTCGGTCTCATTTGTGTACAAAAATCTCTGCAATCACTGCTCCTTGGATAATTTAGCTCTCTTGTCCTCTTGAGCCACAGACACGCGCATGTTTTGGTCAATCCACTTCTTAATATCTTTCTTTGTAGGAAACCATCTATCACACATCTCTTAGATAGGTCTCATTCTCGGCAACGAAACCATTTTTTGGCTTAAGGGGGCTTGACCTAGGTTCATAGTTAATCATGCCAGCCAAAAAACCCTAATTACTGGCCCTTTCAGCAACAACCTGCATAGTGTAGGCTATAGTCTCACCTGAAGAAGTATTGGGGGATTCTAGAACCAGGGTTTTGCATCCAGAGATCGTGTGCTAAGTAACATGAAGCCCTTGTCACTCAGATCTACCTTTGCGAAGATTTGTATCTTCCAATAGCTCACTATTGTAACTCTACAAAATGGCTCTTAGACCTTCGCGAAGGTCTACGATCAGACTTTTCAGACCTAAAATAATCAGATTGACAAATTTTGTGTAGTAAATAATAACCCTAGATCTCCCTTTGCATGGATCTACCTGCTTTTCACAGTTATCATAAAATATTTAACCATTACGTTCGTGAAAATATATTATTAATTAGTTCATGCATAGATATTGAGGATTTAACACATTCATGCAATAATTATAATTTGTTTCACAGAAATAGATCATTGAGTGATAGTGCATAACTTGAACAGAATTAAGAATAAGACACAGATGAAATAGATTTGGTCCAAAATTAGTATTTATTATATTCATCGTTCATATTACAGACTCTTTCACCCTGCGCACCCAGTTACATGGGCCCGTGCACTCAACTGTGGACTTTCCAAGTCCTCTGTGCACTCAACTGCAAGAGCCTTCCCCTTTTGCCTAAGTACAAGAAACAAATCTTTCCTGCCTTATCATTTGCCCAAAACAATAATCTTGTCTCTTAGTTATCTTTCTAAAATTGCTATGACTCATCTATATATAGCATTTTCACTTATAATACCATGGCCCGTGGTCTATGAGTGATTCTCAAAACTGACTTATCACTTAACCATACAAAGGGCTAAAGCCCCTTTGACTCCTGCTTAGTTGTTATTACACAGAATTTTTTCACTGTCCCTACTCCTCATTTCTTGATCCTAGAGGACCTCTACAGTGAACCCTGCATGCTTTGCCTTCATGAAGAAACTCCCTTTGTTTCCCTCTTCATGAGCAGATAAATGTCTTTTTGCACCATTTCCCCTAAAACTTCTGTTTTTCCTAGTTTACAAGACCCGTGCTAATGACCCTTGTCTCCCCCGTGCCGATGTGCAAAGATTAGCACTACTCCTCGTTCTGACTGGAGCGACTAAGCTGTGTTCCAGTCATGTCAGTCCTATTATAGAAAGTTTTTTTAATTAGGAGTCGAAGCTTACAGCTCTAGAAGCTTCATAATGGAAGTCTGGTAAATGGTTTGGCTAGATGGAGTCAAGGATGAGAGTTTGGGCTCCTTTCCCCTATAATGATGGAACTACCTTTTTGGGTTGTTGGGGCCTGACCCAGGTCTAGAGTTATTTAGCCAAACAAATCTCGGTACTACTAGCCCTTTCAGCAACATTCCGCAGAGTGCGGACTGAGGTCTCACCTGAAGTAGTATGGGAGGGTGCTAGAACCAGGTTTTTGCACCGTGGAGATGTTTGATGAGGTCAACTAGTCTGAGGTTTGACCTTGCGTGCAGATTGGCTCGCGCACTTTCCTGTACCTTGCTGCTTGATGTTCAACCTTCGCACAACCCTTACTCAGGGCTGAACGTCACGCTCTATGCTATTACCCAAGATGTTACTTGTATTTTCTAATATTAGTTAGTCGAGTGCTTTAAGTTAGATTTAACAGCATAAACCATTCATACAGATGTGCGTAGTAAATAAACCATATAATTACAGATTATAACAAGCAAGTATTAACCCAAGAACAGAGACACAGAATTATAACCAAAATTCTCTTTATTAATTCCTTTCTCGATTACAGACTCGACTTCGCCTTGCGCACTCAGCTGCAGACTACTAGACCTCTGCGCACTTAGCTGCAGAGCCTTCTCCTACTCTACGACCTGAAACTAGACTTTTCCCTTTAGATCTATCTCGCATACATCATATTCTTCTTCCCTTATTCATCCATGCCTTAAATACTTAGAGCTTCACTCTATTTATATGATCCAATGGTACGTGAACCATGGGTAGGCCGACATTTCATTACAAGACTAGGGCGGACAACCCTATGACTCTATCATAGTTTCGCACCCCATGCCCATAATTCGTGGAGCTTTACAACAAAATTCGGTCAAATCTTGGGCTTTAAGCCCCAAAACATGCCTTGGGGGGATTCCATGCCCAACATACCTCAAGGGATAAGACCTTCTCCCATGAGAAGAGGATCCATCTCCCATCCATTCATCCTATATAAACCTCCCTTCTACCCAAGCAAAAGCTGGTGTTATAGTTAGATTGTTGATGTTAGTGTGCTTATGCTATTTTGGTTTGGAGTAGGCAAGAAAGCTATTACTAGTTGTAGCTATCTAGTTGTGTGAGGGAGAAGTGTGATTTGGTTTGGAGTGAAGCCTAAAGGGAAGAGCTTTAAAACTATTGTTGATTGAGGCCATCATGGAATGCTAGCAGAAGTGTGTGGGAACCTGGTCTTGTCAGAGGGGGACTGCAACTTCAAGATGAATGGTTGTAATCTCTCTTTGATATTAATATATGCAACTATCGATTAATTTCCTACATGTTTCATAATATTACATATTCATGGCTTAATGTTTCTTGACTTGTTAAGTAGGTTGAATTGCAATTTATCTATCATCATGTTTGTTGTTTACTTGTTTCAGGTGCTTGAAGAAGGAGCGAGAGATAGCTGGAGCGAGAAAGCGAGGACATCATCAAGTAGGATAAGTGGACCAAGAGGTAGGCCTTCTTGATTGAATCTAACCTAAGGAAATCTTCCATAGAATATATCTGTTGTGGCTAGAGCCATTATCGGGCTAGAGGAATTTGTTCATGTCCACAATTATAATTTTACTTCACCACAAATTGGCGACTTCACCACAAATTCTCTGGGTGCACCCTAGGAAGGACGTTGCTATTAAGGGTGGAGCTGAAAAGCTTCTCAAAGTTGGGTTCATCTATCCCATTCCCCTTACAGACTGAGTGTCAAATATTGTCCCGGCGATTAAAAAACAAGGCACGATCCGTGTTTGCATGGATTATCAAGATCTTAATCATCCCTATCCTAAAGACAACTATCTTACTCCCTTCATTGATCAAATCATTGCTGAATGTGCCAGGAGTGAGATATTTTCCTTTATCGGCGCGTTATAACTAGATTAACATCGTACTAGACGATCAAGAAAAGACAACCTTTATCTTCCCATGGGGTACGTTCGCGTACAAGAAGCTCCCTTTTGGCCTAAAAAATGTTGGAGCCACGTTTCAACAAGAATTTTCCTATGTGTTTCATGATATTCACAACATTGTCCAACCTTACTTGGATGACCTTCCCGCTCATTCTCGTAAGTGCCAAGATCACCCGGACCATCTTTGGCATATTTTTCTACGTTGCAAACACTATAACATTAGGTTAAATCCACACAAATGTGGTTTCTATGTGGAATCAGGATGACTCCTCGGCTTCATTGTTTCCAAGGATGGTATTCACTTAGATCCATTAAAATTTGAGGCCATTGTAAATTTACCCCCTCCATCCTCACTGCACCAACTTCAGAGCCTACAAGGAAAGGCCAACTTTCTTTGTCATTTTATACCTAGCTATGTCGGGCTAGCCACAGGATTTACCCGGTTGCTCAAACAAGGAATGCCCTTTGTATGGGATGAGGTGGCCCAAAAATCTTTTGATGATCTCAAGACTGTCCTCGTAAATGCTCCTCTGTTGCATCCGCTGGACTATTATCGAGATTATTTCCTTTACCTAGTCATGACCCCTAGCACCATTGCTATGGTATTGGTCCAAGAAGATGATGAAGGCAGCGAACATGTAATCTACTACCTTAATTGGAATCTTCTCGACGCTGAAACACATTATGCACATGTCAAGAAGTTGGCTTTGGTTTTCATTCAGGTTGTTCAACGCTTTCGACACTATATCCTTTTGCGCACCACTATAATGATTTCTGAATGCAAACCTATGACCTATATCCTAACTCGTTAGTTGCTAGGGGGAAAGTATTCTAAATGGATCATCATCCTACAAGAATTCGATTTGGTCTTCACTACAGCCAAATCTATGAAGTCACTTGTTTTCACCAAATTGATTTGTTCCCTTCCTTCCAAGTCTCTCCCTGCTGGTGCAGATGAACAACTTTCATATGAGACGCTTTTCCTGATTAGCACCCTTGATCTATGGTTTGGTCATATCATCGTGTATCTCCAAATGTCCACATTTCGGTTCACGTTCACCAAGGATGATTGTTGAAGGATTTGGCATCACTCCCAACCCTACCGTATTATTGGTGATACTTTATACCATGTCGATGTTGATTCAGTTCTTCGTCGATTCCTTACAATCGAGGAAGCTGAAAAGGTTCTCAATGATTACCACTTCAGGGCATGTGGTGGTCATGTGTCTAGTTATGCTACAACTCAAAAAATCCTTTGCACTGGTTATTTCTAGCCATCTATCTTCAAGGACTACATTCTAGTTGTTTGTAAGTGCCACAAATGCTAAATTTACCAATGCAAGATGCACACCCCACCCACTCACTTACACCCCGTCATTACCATTGGTCCCTTTGCCAAATGGGGCATTGATTATATGATATGTAACCCTTGTTCGGCAGGGGGGAATGGCTATATTATTGTCGTTATGGATTATTTTACCAAATGGGCTGAAGCGATGCCTACATATTCTGTAGATGGTAAGACGATAGCTCAATTCCTTTTCGACCATGTTATTTCCAGGTTCAGCGTACCCCAAGCTATTGTCACAGACCATGGCTCCCATTTCAAATATTACATGATGGCTGAGCTAACATCTGCATTGGGCTTGCACCACGATGGCTCGGCCCCATATTACCCTCAGGCCAAAGGCCAAGTTGAAGTCATGAACAAGGTCCTGGTCACAATGCTTCAGTGTACTATTGGGATGCACAAGTCTAATTGGCATCTCATGCTCTTTTCAACTCTGTGGGCCTACCAAACCTCAACCGAATATGCAACTCGTTTCACCCCATTCCAGTTGGTCTATGGTCTGGAAGAAATATTGCCGATCGAATGCGAGATTCATTCATTCAATTTAGCTGTTGAACTCCTCCATGAAATTTCACCTCAAGAGGAATGCCTCTAATATTTAGAATGACTGGATGAGACTCACTGTCTCACTACCTTGGTCATCGAAGCACAAAAGAAACGGGTCAAATCCTATTTCGATCACTTGGTCTGCCCTCATGCATTATTTGAGGGTGATTTGGTCTTATTATATGATCAAGCTAACAATAAGCTAGGGGTAGACAAGTTCCAACCTATGTGGCATGGGCCCTACATTGTGAAACACATTTTGAAGAAAGGAGCTTATGAACTTATTGATTATGAAGGAAATCCTCTCGATAAGCCCTGAAATGTGCTTTACCTCAAGAAGTACTATGCTTAGGTCATCTTGCATGGTTATTTGTGCATTAGTTTGTGATTCATTTTTGTATAGTGTGGTTTTGTGTGATAGTTTTCAAACAACTTTCCTATTTACTATGTTTTTCTTACTTTGCAGATGTGTGCGACTCCCCACGTTGGTTTTGTTGATGATGCTTGCCGTAGTAGCCAGAACTTATTATCCGTGGCATGGGCTATTTATGACCCTAATGGTGAGTTGATTAACCTTCAAGGTATGTTCCTAGGTCACACAACCAACAACATTGTTGAATACAATGCAGTCATCAAACTGTTGTTGGAAGCCATTGCTATGGGCATCAGAGAACTTGTTGTCAACCTAGATTCACAGCTTGTCGTCCTTCAACTCAACGGGAAATATTCCATTAGGAATCCTCAAATATTGAGAATTTATCTCCGTATCCGTCTATTGGAAAGGCATTTTGATTATATTACATATCATCATATTCCTAGATGCATGAATACATTGACAGATGCATTAGCTAATTACGTGTTGGATAGACATTTACGAAACATGTAAAAGATAAGACAAACCATTTGTACCATAATAGATAGGAAAATACAACATATATCTATTATAATATATAATTATTATATATATATATATATATATATATATATTATATATATATTATATATATATATATATATATATATATATATATATACTATATATAATATATTATATATATATATATATATATATATATATATATATATGATACATTAGAACCCCAAAAAATCATATGTGTCTAAATAACATCAGCGGCTTCATAGGCTTATACATCCATGCACGCAGACTCAAAAAATATGTAAGTGTTGGACCTGGAACTAATAGCATGGTGTAATGGTAGCATGATATGGCTCGTGCAACAAGAGTCAACAATTGATGGATTTGATATGAGACTCCCACCATGTGTCTCTAGGACTGACGGGGAATGTCTCCTACCCGAGAATACTCCGGGATACCACGAGTTAACCCCTCAAGTTTCCTCGTGATCTCCTCCTTATTGTCACTCCTTTCTTGATAAGGGGTGACAACATCGATAAGGCGAGGGACACGCCTAGCTATCAGGGACATCCTAGCTAGCAGTTCTGGTTCAACATCTCCATTAACAAGAGAAATGTTATCAGCACATATATATCAAAAAACAATTAAAAACCTAAAAATTAAAATTTTTTGATTTTTTACCTTTGTCATAGAATTCCTCTCCATTTAGTAAGGGCATGTTTGGATCTCCATGGAAATCAGTGCTGCTATATGGCCAGTCCTCCACGATGATCTTCTGTCATCGTAGCCATGAAAACAATGCAAGTTGGTATGACATATGCTGACCCCCAGTGATCTTGGGCATCAAGCGGCTCCAGTGGGCCATTTGTGGATCATGTGGCATAGGAGGATCTACCTCAGTCAGTTGTTATTAGAACAACTGTACTCATTCTAGGAAGAAGGTCACAAGTATAGATCTAAAGAAAAATTGCTTCAGATTTGTCACATTGGCTTTGGACAACTAGCACTTGATGTTCATCTTCATGGGCTCTGCCCAGTTGAAGATCATAGGAGTTGTGTACTCAATAGCATAAAATAACTTTGAATTGTTAGTCTCATGTTCTACCTGGGACCCCGTCGCTTTGTTGATAGTCAACAGATGCACCCTTAGTTTCATATCCTGCACATTGGAAATCTCTATATTCCCACTCTTTTATTTCAGGGCCTTAGAGTAGTGTTTGGCAACAAGGAAGATATTCTTGCCCCAATCAGATGTGACCCATACAAGTTCACCAGCTCCCCTCTGTGAGACAGTCCAATGATGAAGTATATATATGAAGTTTCCAACTCTATCTCCTAGTTGCCAATTACAAAAATCTCTCGATTAATGTCCCAAAGACTAATCAGGTATCGAAGCAACTCGGGCTGGGCCTGCATCCCTGGCGTAAGAAAGAATTTGAGGATCCTGCAAGCCCTTAAAGCCTCCAGGAAATTTGGGTCATTCATTGCCTGGGTATCAACATCTTCATGTTCCTGTTCTTTCCAGTCCACCATTTTCAACGATTCTCTCCTGCAAAAGCCATTAATTTGAGTCAATAATCATCCTTGGCACATAAAATTTAAGTTAAAATGGCCGATTTTTGAGGAAATAGGGTTTTTTCCTATCCACGACGCCGACTCACTTGTTTTAAAAATAGTTGCACCAATTGACGTAGATCGCTTTGTTAATCCCCCTCGACTGGTGCGATTCTGTGCCCAGAAATCGTGTCAACCGAGTGCGAAAAAGATTTTCAAAAACCTCCTCAAAAATATAAAAAAAATGGCTAAAAGCATAAACAAAGAACATGAAAATGGAGCTCAGGGATTCAGCTATTACCGAGAACTGGCGGATCATTGATTAACCTCTTGGATCTCTCGCAATCTGGTCCAGAACAATTAGGGCAAAAGTGAGTAAAAAGTCTTCATAGAAAAAGTAAAATGGTAAATGGTGAAAATATATTTACTTTTCCCCTTTTTATTCATTTTTTCATGAAAATATCAGGTTTTTTTGTAAATATTTTGACCTATTTTTCCTCAAGGACTCGATAATACACTTTGCCTTACTTGTGCAGTGACAGGTCATGGACGTTCGACGATGATAATGAGTCACGTTTCAACTATTTTCTCAACTCGTTAAACTCATATGAAAAGATTGCCGAGTATTTTTTCCCTTTTTGACTCGTTAAAGAGAATAAAAATGGGGGGTCTGCTTTCTGCTCTTTTCTAACCCTTTAAAAGCGAAAAGATTGTCAAGCCCTTGTTGTTTCAAAATCGTTAACAAATGCGAAATGTCGTGTGCCCAATATAAGTTTACCCCTTTCTCGGGTTGGGAGGCACTATTTACGAAAAAGGTACTCCTTGACTGAAATGGTCAAGAGGTTCTCTCAAGTATTGTTTTCTACCTTTCCGGGCTCGAGAGATACAAATCTGCGAAAAGGGAGCATGCAGAATTTTCTTTTACATATCTTTTTCAAACTCTCTAAACATGAAAAAGATACCGAGTTACACCTTTGTCAGACTCATTAAACTATTAAACAACATCGGATTCATCACCATGACAAACATGAGATTCTCCTTCCTAGGGCTCGTTAAACTTACTAGGTCAGATTCGTCCGAAGGATGAACTTACAGTGCAAGCATATGCTATCCCATTCAAGCTTGAGATTAAAAAATAATTGGGGTACCTGCCAGAAATGGTGGGGGGGAATTTGGAAATCTATCAGTCGTGTCGGCAACTCACTCTTGAAGATGACACTGTTTGCTTTGTGTCGGGTTGGGACATCCTCCTTTGTATCATTTACCTTCCTTGGTTTGGGCAGTTCATTTTTGCCTTCCATTTGATCTTTGCCCCATCATCATGACCATTGATCCTATGGATCCAAATGTTGCCAAACTTCCAGTTGTGTCGCTAATATGTTCAAGAGTTGTCCTTCTGCAGTTACACTTACCTCTAATTCTATGTATCATCCAAAATCATTTTGCATCCTCTCGTCTCATGTCAATGATGTGGGATTCATTATGGCCCTCCTTCGACACGGTCGCTTTCTGTCGAATTCAACTCATTATCCAGGAAGTTGATCAAGAGACTCCCTTCTAGTACCATAGAGCTTGCATGCCCTAATGGCAAGTTCTTCTAACTCGATGAATAGTTTACATCATTAGCTTTCGATCGAGTGATTCCGCAGATGTTCGACTTCAGTTCCTCTATTAACATTATGTGAATTGTACTGATAGTACCTTGAGGACTGTTGTTATTATTGATGGTTTCTCTCACGCTTGTTAACAGTTTACATCATTGACTGGTAATTAAGCAACTTTCTAGCATGTTTGATGTCAACACATCTATTCACATGCTAGAATTTGTACTTTGATCAGGTCATGTTGGAGCGCAAGACCCTAGACTTAGATTACAAAAGTCCAGTTTGCGAAGTGATGAGGCATGGTTATGATGATATGCATGTCTCTCTCAGATGCATGGCTGTGACCAGACCATGAGTTATCATATGTTATCCTTATCATTATTGGATGGTTGTGACCATACCTTGGTTTTGTTATGATCCTCCTTGATGGATGGTTGTGCTCGTACTTGGATCCATTTACATGATCATTCTCTGGATGGTTGCGTCCATGCCACGATTAATGTATCATTTGACATAGATCTCAGTCTATGTATATGCATATGTACTTTCTTGCAGATTTTCCGACAACAAATTATGGTTCCTGGCACTAATTTATAAAGCATTTCATCCCTCACTCCAGCTCGGCCTTTATGCTTTAGGGGGCATCTGTTACACAGAAGTTTGTCACTATCCCTATACTCCCGATTTCTTGATCCTAGAGGACCTCTACAGTGAACCCCGCATGTTTTTCCTTCGTGAAGAAACTCCCATTGTGTCCCTCTTCATGAGCAGATAAATTCCCTTTTGCACCATTTCCCCTGAAACTTCTATTTTGCCCAGTTTACAAGACCAGAGCTAATGACCCTTCTCTCCCTTACACCGATGTGCAGAGATTAGCACTACAACTCGTACTGACCGAAGCGATTAAGATGTGTTCCAGTCACAGCGGTATTTTTATGTAAAGTTTTTTAAATTAGGAGCCAAAGCTTCCAGCTCTAGAAGCTTCGTAATGAAAGTCTGGTAAATTGTTTGGCTGGATGGGGTCAAGGATGATAGTTTGGGCTCCTTTACCCTATAATGATGGAACTACCTCAAGGGATAATACCTTCTCCCATGAGAAGAGGATCCATCTCCCATCCATTCATCCTATATAAACCTCCCTTCTTCCCAAGCATAAGTTGGTGTTATAGTTAGAGTGTTGATGTTAATGTGCTTATGCTAATTTGGTTTGGAGTAGACAAGCAAGCTATTACTAGTTGTAGCTATCTAGTTGTGTGAGGGAGAAGTGTGATTTTATTTGGAGTGCAGCCTAAAGGGAAGAGATTTAAAACTATTGTTGATTGAGGCCATCATGGAATGCTAGCAGAAGTGTGTGGGAACTTGGTCTTGTCAGAGGAGGACTGCAACGTCAAGACGAATGGCTATAATCTCTCTTTAATATTAATATATGCAACTATCGATTAATTTCCTACATGTTTTGTAATATTACATATTCATGGATTAATGTTTCTTGAATTGTTGAGTAGGTTGAATTGAAATTTGTCTATTATCATGTTTGTTGTCTGTTGTTGTTTACTTGTTTCATGTGCTTGAAGAAGGAAGCGAGAGATAGCTAGAGCGAGCAAGCGAGAACATCATCAAGTAGGATAAGTGGACCAAGAGGTAGGCCCTCTCGATTGATTCTAACCTAAGGAAATATTCCATAGAATATATCTGTTGTGGCTAGACCCATTATCGGGCTAGAGGAATTTGTTCGTGTCCGCACTTATAATTTTACTTCACCATAGTTGTGCACTCCGCTTCCACATTTCGAGGAGACTTTACATTCTTTACAAAATTCTTCTCAAAAATTGGTTAAAGTAACACAAAATTGACCCTAGGGAGCCTATCCCAATAGAGATCAGGGGGTCGGAGCTCCCTTTAATGGGTGTTGGAGAATGAGAGAAGGTTGTAGCCTTCTCCAAGTGGGTTCATGTGTTTTGGTAAGATTTTGTGCCAACACAAGGTTGTAATATTTTTTCCTTTATATAATAAGGAAGAAGATAAATTAGTTGACAATGATGGTTTTATCCCACATTGGGTTTCCAACTAAAATCCTAGTGTTCATGTTTCCTAATATGTTTATTGTGTGTTGATGATATATTTTTTATTTATTTCTCATGGTTTCTGCTTAATGAATGAATAATGAAGTAATGATGCACTGGTTAAAGATGAACATATGATGAAATATATGAAATATTAGTCAACTAGATATACGTTGTTTGTATTTATCACAGTCACATACATACGCTGCTTTCCAACTCTCATTAATTTTAACTTATTTGTCAATAATTATTAGGTGGATGGTAGGGATTTAACCTCCATTGGATATTCTAAAATATTCTTAGTAGTAGTCACAAATCAAAGGCTAAGATTTATCTTCAAAGTAGCTATGCCATTTTCTCTCTTTTAATTAAATTGATTACTTAAAGAAAATATCATATATGAAATGAGTTATGGTTTTATTGGCATTGGTATACATGGTATTTCCTGATGGTATTGTAATAAGGTCTCTTTACAGATTAAGAATATCCATAATAAAATAGTGTCAATCCCCATAGTTAAGAATCTTGTTAGATGTTTTTTTTAACCTATATATGTTTAACTCATGTATTAATTTGTTGGGAACGGATCCCCTTGGGGTCAATTTTGGGGTTAAAAACCTAAGTTTTGGGGCAGAAGGCCCAATGTTTGTATAAGAAATGTAAAGTATTCGCACTTTGTGGTTGCGGAGAATGAATATATCAAGAGTCATTAAGGGTTTTCAGCCCTTGTTTTGTAAAGAATCATGTCAGCTGAATGTATAAAAAGGAGTCTTAGAAGAGTCTAAGGCAGCTAAGTTCTAAAGAGGTAAAAATAGTTGGAGTCATTGATGAGTCGATAGAGAGCTAAGGGTGAGAGTCTTAGTGTAGATAGAGGCTCTGCAGCTGAGTGCACAGAGGCCTAGGGTAGAAGTCCACAGCTAAGTGCGCAGACCCCTCTAGCTGTGTGCACAGAGCAGATAGAGTCTGTATTGGGAACTTGAATTATCAATAAAGAGAAGTATTCTAAAATTACTGTGTATTTTGTCTCTAATTATTGCATCCAATTATGTTATGTTAAGTGTTGGGTTTACATTATAATGCTAATTTGATGTGAAAATATATATGTTTCTATCTGTTAATTGATTGCAAGTAAGAATATATGTTTACGTGAAGATAATCTTAATTGCATGATAAAATTGGTGAACACTTAAGGTGATTTGATAACTTGTAACTGTGCATAGTCATAGAGGCACGTAAGTGCCTAAATCACTAGTAAGGGTTTCGCGAAAGTAGAGTTTAAGGTATAATATCGGCATCATGACCATCTCAGGGTATGAAAACTTGGTTCTTACACCCCCAAATACTGCTTCAAGTGATTCTTCAGTCTGTGCTCTGTGGATTGATGCTAAAAGCGCCAGTAGTGTAGGGATTTTCTTGGCTGCTTAACGTCGAACCTGGATCAGGGCCCATCAAGCCAACAAATGGTTCTGTTTCTAGGACCAGGGTTTGCATAACGAGATGTGCGATGTCGTATCATTGGAATCCAACTAAGAAAGAGATCGAAGACTGGTTGGATAGAAAGATCCATGAATTCACGAGATAAGAAAATAGGAACCCATGATTGACAAAAGAACAGTGGTTAGATAGGTACCTATACACAGAAATACACAAAATTTTCTTCTGTTCCTTCCCGGTTGAGTTATGTGAGTGGATCACGAGGTTGGAAGATGGCCAAACAAGGTGGAGGCTTGACAGTAGGATTGTTTGGACACCAGAGTACTATGAAGATTGGAAGCCTCTGAAGATAAGATTATGTGCATTGTCGACCATTGGCTCGAACACATTATAAGACGATTTGTGATAGAGTTCAAAACTGATACTTCTATCAATTACAGTGAAGTAGAGCGCCACTTATTTAAAGGACCACGAGGTAAGTATTTTAAATTTCTAAATAATTGGATTAAGATGATCATGTGTGAACAACGAGTTATGCAGTTACCTTAACGTTTGGAGCTACGCGAATTGGAAAGTCTTTCAGGGACAGAGGAAGAAAAGGTCCTGAGTATAGCTTGCTAATCAGGCCTCCTTTGAGTGAGTGCAGTCTTATCCCCTAAGTGATGTTTAGCTAATAAGACAAGGGCTCCCATGAATACCTGCACCAACTCCATCCTCGTCCCATCCATCTACACTGCATCCATCCTCACCCCCTCCACTCACCCCATCACCTACACCACCACCACCTCCACCACTATTCAACATGGTGAACTCCGTGAATCTACCTGTATTCTAGGGCGTAAGAAATGAAGATCCAAACCAGTTTTGGTTTGTCGCAAAGGCTGTATGGGAAGCTCAGGGTATCATAGATGACCAAATGAAGAATTCCACGTTGGTTAGTGCTTTATAGGACCACGCACTAACGTGGTACAATAAGTACAATACTGATAACCCAACATTCACGTTGGTAGATATCTATGCTATGTTGAATAAAGAATCTAGTAGACCTAAATATCAAGTGCAATTAATTGTGGGATTTAAGGAGATCATGATGAAGCCTGGAGAGACGCTCTGGGAGTTGAATAAGAGATTTAAGTGTAAGATCCATGATGCCAACATGAATCTAACTTATGGGCAACACCATGAGTGGTTTGTGGCTGCACTCCTACCTCATCTAAGGGTTACATTGTCACAATAGAAGATTGGGACTCAGTTGGAAGCTTGGGAGATTGTAATGATATTACATGAAACATCGATGCCATATGCTAACCTAGTGCTTCAATAGCTTCATGCCTAGTTGCAAAACCTCTGCATGGAGATGCAGAGTCTAAAGAATGATAGGACAACTCAGCCTGAGGTCTGCGAGGAAGTCTGGTGCCTGAAATGCAAAGGTCAGGGGCATGACAAGGGTCGTTGTCCCATCTTTGTGAAATATGTTGCAGTAGGGGGACCAATGCCTCTAAGGCCGGAGGCTGTGGCAGCCAAGTGCAGGGCCCGTGCTATGGCGCGTTATATGCTAGGTGGTTGGGAAGCATGCGACCCACAATTTCCATTTGCTGCAAAAATTCTTACAGACACCACAACAACTCTTCTGCAATTTATGTCAATCAGTAGGTCATGATAAGTGCAATTATCGTAGTTACGAATTAATGATGGACAGGACACTTACATACAGGGTGCAGGCAGAAACACAACCTCCAGACCAAGCCATTGGGGGAACACGAGGTGAGAATCGAGGGAACAACCAAGGATGAGGTGGGGGAGGGCCTAGTAGAGGCCGAGGACAACTTATTTGTTACAATTGTGGGGGACCAGGACACTATGCGAGGGACTGTCTAAATCTGACGTGACTATCATGTTGCTACTATACTTAGTTTGACCATGTGACTGAGGATTGCCCTATATTGTTGGCTAAGATTTGTGAAAAGGGAGCACAACCTTCGTAGTTGATGCAGAACCTTCATATGATGAGGGCGGAGCCTCGCGAGGAAGACCCTAAGGTGAATATTATGCTACAGAGTGGAACAATGACTGGGGAGGATTCGGAAGCAGCCTGCAGAGGAAGAATGGCTCCGTAAAGCACCAGAAAAGGAGACTATGTTTGATTTGGAGTGTGAAAAAGAAACATTATGGAAGCAAAGAAAAGATTTGTTGAGGCCTCTACCATAGGAAGTCAGGAGAAACCAACTGAAGAAATGGACCCATCTATGATTACCACATTCTTGGAGACCTGCATGAAACTGCTCAGTGATAGTAAGGTTGTGAAGGGCATGTAGGAACTGATCAATCAGTGCGTTGGCAAGGACAATGCTACTAATGAACCACACATAGTCAGAAACCTTGGCAAGCATAAGGCAAGGACTGGGCGTGAGATGAGGCTCACCATGTAGATAGGGGAAAGTGAAATGGACCAAGTTATCATGGATATGGGGTCTGATGTGAATGTTTTACTAAAGAAAAAATGGAAAAGAATGAGGATACCTATGCTCTAGTGGTCTCCGATCCAGTTGAGGATGGAAAATCAATAGAAAATTATCTAGATGGGAAGTCTACAAGGGGTGACAGTTGACATTGAAGGCGCGAGCACGCTGATGGATTTTGAGGTAATAGAGATTGTAGATGATAACAATCCCTAGCCTGAACTCCTTGAATTGATTGGGCCACTGACATGAATGGTGTAATCAACCTGAAGAAGTGAAAGATAATATTTGAAAACAAGTCACTTTGCATAGTGGTGCCGTTGGATCCTGCAGGACCGCACTATATAGAACCAGTCCATGATTATGGAAGTGATGATGATTTGGACTAGATTCACAAAATAACTATGCGAGACTAGGATTGGGTAAATCCGATAGTAGACAGACGTGCTGCATGGGACCACGAGAGCTCCTACACATTAGATTCAGATGAAGAACTAGAGCGCTGGAAAAATTGGCTGCATGAAGTATCTACGCTGTGCTGTAATATGATGACCAAGTCATTGCACTGTGTGTCATTAGAGGTAAGGAATCTACCTTATTATGATGGGTTGACTGATGTGGATATATTTTTGGATTCATTTGAAAGAGAACTATCAGAGAAGTACTGCTTCTAGGCCTTGGATTGGGCAGTGCATGCTACGCCCGCTATATGGTGGGGTATGCATAAGGATAATTTCGGGGATTGGTACAAATATAGGAGGATGATGAGAATACGTTTTGGGTAGCCAAAAGTGGGGATGATAAATAAGTATGATGGAAGGGATGATCTGCATGATCACCTGGCCAAATGGACTAAGGCTTATGGAGTAGAGCCCCAGCATGAATGGGTGCACCTGTTTTGTCATACCAATGAATTGGTACTTGGAAACAGAGGTTCACCATGGAACTGAAGAATGGGACATCTTGCCTAAAGGGTTTGTAATGATGTTCAGCTTTGAGGATGAGTTTGACAGTATTGACACAACGCTACAAGAGGTTAAAGTAGTGATCTTTAGAATACCGCAAGATCCTTTGGACCTAATTCAACCTAACTGGACTACCCAGTTGAGCCACACACTGGAATGCTATAATGTGACTTCTGAGGAAGAAGACGAGGATCCTAGAAAGGTTAATATCTCGGAAACCGAGGATCACCACAAGGTTGAAGGACCATAGATAGAGGATCCATACATAACCACACTACTAAAAACTAGATAGGTCAACATTGTCATAAAAGAGGAGCTAAAATTTGTGAAGATTGGGGACTATTGGGACGATGCAACAATAGGCAAGGTTGTCGATCTCCTCTATGAATATCAGGATTTTTTACCCACAAATTTTTCAATATGAAGGTTATAATAGGAGACCTAGGTGTCATGAATATCACCCTGAAACCAAATGTGAAACCTGTCAAACAAAGACCTTACTGCCTTAATCCAAAGTATAAGGAAAGGGTCCGCGCTGAGTTAGATAAGGTTCTCGTGGCGGGGATTATTGAGCCAGTGGAAGAATATGATTGGGTAAGCCAAATAGTGGTTCAAGGAAAGAAATAGAAAGAGGAAATAAGGATCTGTGTGGACCTCTAGAATTTGATTGACGCTTGTGTGCATGATCCTTTTCCAACCCCGTTCACTAACGAAGTACTGGATAATGTAGGTGACTAAGAAGCATACTCTTTCATTGATGGGTTCTTTGGGTACCATCAGATCAAAATTGTGCCTGAAGATGAAGCATGATGACCTTCGTGACTGAATGGGGATGTTTTCAGTACACCGTAATGCCTTTTGGGCTGAAGAATTCACCCGCAATCTTTTCCTACGTAGTCATTTCTGCATTTAAAGATTTCATTCATAAGTTTCTAGTGGTATACTTTGACGATTGGAAAGTGTTTGGATTGGTCAAGCATCATGTGGCAAGTCCATGCTTGATGTTAGATACATGTTGAAGATATTAGATCATGCTCAACCTAAAGAAGTGTTTGTTTTGTGTCCCTTTCAGGATCCTGCTAGGTCATGTGGTATGCAGACAAGGATTGATGGTAGACCTCGCGAAGATCACGGTTATAATCAACTTGGAGGCACCAAGGAATGTGAAACAGCTACATACAACCCTAGGACATATCAGATACTATAGGAAGTTCATCAAGAGCTATGCCCAGATCACCGTGCCTATGGAGAAATTGTTGAAGAAGGATGCGACTTTCTGTTGGAACAATGAATGTTAGAAGAGCTTGGACATGCTAAAAGAGAAAATGGTCACCGTGCCGATCCTAGTCTTCCTGGACTGGAAGAAGTAATTTCATGTGCACATGGACGCATCATGTATTGCGTTGGGGTCCATGCTAACACAGGCTGATGAGGGAGAACTGGATCACCCTATATCATTTTTGAGTTAGAAGTTGTCTAAAGCAGAGAAGAATTATTCTGCAATAGAGCGTGAAGGATTAGCTATGGTGTACGTGCTCCAGAAGTTCAGGCACTACTTTCTCGGTAGAAATTTTAAGATGTATACGGATCATTCTACATTGAAATACCTAGTTAATAAACCTGTGTTGGGAGGGAAGATATGCAGATGGTTGTTGTTGTTCCAGGAGTACGACTTTGAAGTTATTGTGAAGCCAGGACGACTAAATGCGGGACCTGATCATCTGTCGTGCATTGAAATAGGAGAGGAACCCACTAATTTGGAGGAAGGGTTTCCTGACGTGCAGCTCTTTGTGGTACGTGTCATGGACAACCACTTTGAAAATATCATACACTTCTTGATAATGAGAACTGCTCCAAAAGGGTATACAAGCTAGCAAAAAAAGGAGCTAGTGGTGCGTGTGACATATTTCTCCTTCATTGTAGGCCACTTGTATAAAATGGGGTCTGATGAGTTATTGCGACGCTATGTACCATAGTTTGAAAGGAGCAGCATCCTCGTTGATAGCCATGGGGGAGCTGCGAGAGGACATTATGCAGGGAAAGCAACATCGTAGAAGGTTTTACGTGCTGGGTTCTAGTGGCCAACCCTACATAAGGATTCGAAAGCATGTTGTAGGGCATGTGATGCATGTCAAAGGGCTGATAGGCCATCATGGAGGGATGAAGTTCCTCTGGTGCCACAGTTGACACTACAACCATTCGATAAATGGGTGATTGACTTTTTGGGTCCAATTCAGCCCCAAGGAAAGAAGACAGGTGTATGGTACATTATCACCGCGACTAAGTACTTGACTAGGTGGGCAGAGGCACAGCCTATGAAGGAATATACAAGTGTGATAATAGAAAAGTTTATTTTGAATATGTGTTGAAAAGATTTGGCTATCCAAAGATCTTTATGAGAGATCGCGATACACACTTTCTTAACGAAACAATCAGCGCGTTAACAGAAGAATGTTAGTGCACTCTCCAGTATCATAAAAAGAGTACGTCTTATCATCCACAAGCCAATGCAATAGTGGAAACATTCAATAAGATACTGGAGAGTGCACTAACAAAGGTCTCAGACGCTTAGAGAAATGACTGGGATTTGCACATACCTGTGGTGCTATGGGTCTATAGAAAAACTTACAAGAAGTTGACTGGGAAAACACCTTTCAGAATCGTGTATGGCGTAGAAGCTGTGATGCCAATGGAATACATTGTACCCAGTCTGTGCAGAACATCACTCACAGGAATGATGGACCACGAAACCCTGGAAGAAAGGCTCTCGTAGTTAGCAGAGCTTGAGGAGGACCGCTTTCTAGCTGGATTTCATCAACAAGTTCAAAAGGAGTGCAAAAATGCATGTCATAATCGACACATCAAACTGCTCACCTTCAAGGTAAATGATCTGGTCTTGTTATATGACAGTAAATTTGATACGTTTCTAGGGAAATTCAGGATGCACTAGCTAGGGCCATATGTCATCAAGGAAATTACCAATGGTGGAGCAGTTTAGTTGGTTAAATTGAATGGAGACCCCTTCCTAGGGAAGGTGAATGGTAGCTGATTGAATCCATACACTGTTATCCAGCTAGGTGACTATATGAGGGAAACATAGTCTTAGCACTCTAGGTGGTTGAAAGGAGGCGTGGGACTATAAACTACACTGCCCGGGTTGGGGAGCTACGCAAGGAGAGAACTGTGTGGAACAAGTGAATGTCACATGGTTCACAACAACGTGAAGAGAGCTTCGCTAACAAGGGAGAAACCATGCGGATCAGCCGGAAAGTAACCATTAAAGTCACTGTTCATGATTTGATGATGAAAAAACGGCTAACTAGAGTGGGGGGGGTGACATTTAAGTCAGAATTTATGGACCAGATCTTTGAAAATCTACCACCAATCTAGCATTAATGAATCGATTTTGGGGGGAATTGTCTAATTCAAATTTGAAAGTGCCTATAAATTACAGGTGGCCGCCCAGCAGAAAACACTTTGCATATTGAGAAATTATGAGTTATACTGTGTGTTGTGCATGAGCCGTGTATTCTTTGAAGAACTACTTGATTACCCCGTGTTCGATTGATTTCTGGAAATTAACCGCAAAACCAGCCATGACATTATTCTAAGAGCATAAACTATGAGCGTTGAAGCAATGACAATCGAGGAAGTTGTTTTAGAGGTCGCTATGGCAACAGAAGGAGCTGCCCCGGAGGTTGCACGTATGGAAATTCTGGCTAAAGTGCCGAAGTCTCCACGGTTTCCTAGACCGAGGCCTACCCCAACCAAGGAGGGTCCCAAGAACAAGAAGGGAAATAATGTCACGACACCACCAGTATGCGCATCCCCCAGAAAACACCCAGAGAAGGATAAACCCACTACGTAGGAAAAGGGCAAGACGATTAACCTAGAGTTGGACAAAGAAGAGATTGAGGATATCCTTATGGATGATGAGAATGTTGGGGTGGAGACAGAGGATGTTGAAATTGTGGGGTTTGACCCCATCACTAAGCTTCCTGAGTACGTTCCTCCGTGCAGGGGCAAGACCAAGGTGCCCAAAGACATTGACAAGAGTAAGGTCACCTTGCACACACCCCTCTTGACGGATCAAATTGTGTTCGAGGGACCATGCTTGGGGCATAATCCCCTTTTGAAATTAGAATACTCGGATTTAGTGGACACAGAATGGTTCCCTCATTTAGAAACCGACCAACTCATGCACCACATTTTCCAAAAAACCACAAGAGTGACTATGTTGGAACTGTGGAAGTGGCTGAGAGGCGTGGATAAGGAAGGGTTGATCAACCTACTATGGGTGTCACATTACAACCGCGTGCCCATCACAATGGTGGTAATCAAGTAGTTGTTGTGCTTGCTACATGATGGGTGTTTGTGTCTAGAGGAGCTAATACCCATCATGGATATGTTGATCCATAGTATCATGCGGCTGCCATACACAGGGGAAAATCTAGCCATGGCATTTGGTGGAAAGGCGGGAAAGCATGCCAAGGTAGGTGAGCATGCCCTCGTGGAGGCCATGAAGAAGAAGTTCAGATTAGTAAAGAATCTACGTGGATATGCCATTACAAGTATTTATCACCCTAAGGTTAAAGTGGAAACACAACTCCTAGCAGGAAAGATCATGCGGAAGTGTCGTCCAGATGAATTGTTGGCAATAGTTGTAGCTTTAGTGACCTAATGCATGGAGGGAGTTCAATTTAATTGGGTGCACTACTTCTACAGTGAGTTCCTCGTGAACTGCTGCGAGGTGTAGGATCTCAGCAAGACATTCCATTATGCATGGTTATTGTTGTTCATAGTGCTGGTAGCATGGGAACTAACCTAGGACAGTTAGTTTCCCCGAGTCATATCTGACCTCCTAGAGGCAGCAAAGTACGCTTTGCTATGGGTGACTAATGATCCTTAGCGGATAAAAGACAACAAGATCTTTTGGATATTGGTGGAGATGAACGTGTGTATGGTCATCAAACATAAGCCATAGTTGTCGCCAACCAATTTTCAAAGGTCACAGTTGTACGTGGAATTCAAGGCTGACTTCCACCATGTCTCAATACGAGCATGAAAGGACCCTAAGCAGAAATGGCACAACTTGCCCTACTTAGCAATAGATGACGCGATCAATGTAGTCCTTGATCATTGAATGATAGAATGGCACACCACCTTGGACTTGGCTATGGGATCGAGCAAGTCTGTCGTGCAGTGCAAGAAGGAAGAAGACAAGCTAAAGATGGAACATCTAGTCAAAAAAAGGATAAAGCATGTTGAAGACAGGGCCAAGGCAGGGCGTGCTACTGCGCAACAATCGGGGTGGACTGGAAGGGGAAGAGGAGTGGGGCTCTGATGGAGGTCAGAAGTCACCTTCACCATAATCAGAGGATGAAGGGGATGAACAAATGGAGCAGGGCGGAGTGGATCTGGAGATGACGTCTTTCTATGTCAAGCATACCAGAGGACCAAAAAAGGTAGGGTCACGGAAGAAGTCCAATCCTAGCAAGAAATATTTGGATCTGATCACCCTAATAGAGGGGGATCTAAGTGATATCAGAGATACAGTGCAGGATGCCACCACAAAACTACTGTAATAGTTCCAGAAACAACAACAACAGGCATTGGGGGCTATTCATTTGGGTCCGTGTGAGCTGCAGATCCATGCATCATAGATTCATACCAATGTGGCGCCCACCAGTTCAGCCCTTGGCACCTCAGAAGCCGCAGGTATGTTGCGCGCAAGGGACCCCCATGCCATAGTGCTGCCATATGGCACATTAATGACAGAGAAGGAAACTGATAGACCCATTTTCATCACCCTCAAGGGAGTGGAACTTAACTTGGCCAAGCTTCCTAGCTAGGCACTTCATCTTCTATAGGATGGTGTGATAGCGGAACTTTGGGCCCACGAACAACGTGCTTTGCTGGTGATCAGTGAGAAAACGGTCAAAAATGCTCAGCTAGTCGTGCAGAGAGACTCTGTTGTTAACAGGGAAAATTTTAAGAACCC